>JAATLQ010010207.1:0-136512 GCA_013421005.1 Heliconius erato x Heliconius himera
TTATGTAATTATTTGCTGTTTATAATTAATTTATACTTTTCTTTGGTTCTTCGCTTATTCGAGGAGCAGATTAGTTAGATTTTCATAAATTTCTTGGTGTGGTGTAAGTTGCGGCCCTGCGCGGCATCGGTGTAATATTATTTAAGTATTAAGGAGAGAATTGTTGGTTATTTCATCTTGGTTGGATGGTTATCTATACCGTTGTTATACACTTAATAAATTGTGGTTTTAGTTTTCTGTGATTTTATTTGATATTGCTCGCAAAACTTATCATATTTAATGTAGAAAGGACTTTAGTTATTTCATATAGTATCTATGTACGCGCGCAAGGAAAACGAGTAAAAAGATTTTTCCCGGGTAAATCAGTAAAATTGATCACTGAAAGTCCAATAAAAATTAGTTCAGTTATTCTGGATATTAGCTCGGGGAAATAGAAAGACAGACAGAGACAAAATTATTAGTAATGTAGCTGGTTTTGTTTAGTTTTTTTTATTAATATTTTACTATGGTTACGTTTACTTATATTTTTTTTATTTAAATTAGTTATATATTTTCACAAACAATTTCCTAAATATATCTATAAGCATTCGTAAAGTTTAAGCGGGCGAAGCCGCGTCCGGGTCCGCTAGTAAATACATAAAAAGGTTACAATTATATACATCGACTTCGTGTAAAAAGTGTAAACAATAAAATTCTAAGAGTTTGAACTCTCTCTGTAATAAACTTAATTTTTTATATTTATAATCTTTGATGTGTGAATAATACCTAATATTATTTATGAGTTATTAATTTTCTTCTAAATAGAAAGATAAATAGTGCGCTTCTATTTTATAGATACCTAGTAGTAGAAACTCTATTCACTTTCCTCCAAAATATTGCATATTGACTGGCGGAGTTTAACGCTTGCTCTTGCCAGTGTGGATTTTGAAATTTGTCTGGTTATGTCTTACTGCGCCGCGATGGCCATATAGATAGTCTATATTGTATAATAACACGCATTTGGTTGCATCTCCCCTAACAAAGTTAATTTATAGACGCAACCAATTTGCTATTCTTTTAAATGCTATGGGGGACCGAGCTAATTGAAATGGCAAAAAACGAAGCTGGTCTATAAATCATCTTTTTCAGAGTGAATAGATTACCACTTTTATAAATAAATTAGTTGCTTAGTACGAAAAAAGACTTACTTCCCCAATCTGAATTCCTACTGTGTTATTTTTCCAACTTACGACTTTTTAAACAATTCTATTATATCCTATTGTTATAATGAAAAAAAAAACAAAAGTAATAAAAATGTGATTAGTGATTTTTTTTTAAAAAAAAGTTTTATTTTAATGAAAATTACGTAATGTTTTTTATTTACCTATAAATGTCAAAGTAATCATCTGTCAAAGTAACCGGCACCCGCTTTACTAGAAATACCGCTGAAAGGCGTGGAAAATGTGACACTCGTCTATTGTTTCAATTTAAAACCAATTACTTCATCAAAATAATACGAATCTCTGACGTTGACACACAAATCGTTGTGTCTCAATGTTAGGGATGAATTTTATAGTTCAAGATCATTTTAATACACATTACATATACTAAAAATAATTTAAATTCAATTTATAAACAATTCGATGCTAAAAGCTAATAATTTATTTCAGCTACATGTCCCCGATAGATCACGAGGTAAGAGCACAGGAGAGCTTCGCTTGCAAGGACAAGGAGTCAGATCGTTCTGACTCCAGCTGCTTTATGAGCTGTGAGTTTATATGTCACGTACTTTGTAGAGTGATTACATGAAAAAAATAATAATAATTAATAGTTCAAAAATAAAAATCCCCTACACAAAAAGCTCTGAAAAGTAAACAATTAACTACAAAAGAGCTAATAAACTTCAAACGGTTGAACTTATTTTTTTGAATCTTGGTTAAGAATAATGTCGATTGAGTCGCCTTCCAAAGAAAAAAAAACTAAATTAAAATCGATTTGTAAATTTGGGAGTTACTATGCCACATATATACAAAATATACACACATACACACCGACACATGCATGTCAAACTTATAACGCCCATCCGTGTTCGACGGGGGTTAAAAAAAAGTTTTTAATGTTAAATTTGTTGATTATAAAATTTTATATTTCATATTTAAATAAGTAAAGGAATTTAAATCTTAAAAAAATCGTACTACTATGTTAAATGATAGTAGCTTAATAAAGTAGTCAATAAAAGTAATTCAAACATTTTTTTTTCATATAGCCACTCTGAGAGTTTATTGCTTCAGTTTGAAATAAAATATAAGTACGATTTTTCTACATGTAACTTAGATATTACTTTACAGCCGGATCGTCGTATGGCAATGAAAGTGTAGAAATGTCGCCTTCGCTAAAAAACAACGCTTCAGTAGATTCAAAATTTATGAATTCACATTATTTAGAGACTGCAACATCTAAAATTATAAATACTGATGGTGATTGGCTTAATTTGGACAAATGTGGAGTGAGATTATTTATTCCTGATGGGGTGGTAGAGAAAAGTGAAGAATTATTCTCCATAGAAGTCACAGACGAAGAATGGAACAAGCCAAATTTACAAGAAGGTATTTTTTTAAGTAAAATATTTTATGATTATTTATTGTTGTTTCCTGCTATTTAAAGAGTTAAGAGTTAAAAAATTACACTCCATCTAAAGAAATCATTTTAAAATATGTTTATTCTGAAATCAAGCCATTTATAATGTTTTGACCCCAATAGACTAGACAGAATTTAAAATATAGCGGAACAAGCCGTGACTTAGATAGACTTAGATCTCGACCTTAATTCAGTTTTATTTTTATTATAAGCTCCATAAAATTAGTATTATTTATTTTAACAGGTGAAACACAACTAAGCCCGATAGTTCGATGTGGACCAAAAAATTTTCATTTCTGCAAAGCAGTGATCCTAACATTTCCACATTGTGCGGCATTAAAAAACTCTAGTTGGGTGCTCTCTATATTACAAAAGCCTGAAGAAATTAACTCAAGAGAATGGAGGAAAGTATTAACTCTTGGTCAAGAAACACCAGGATCACCCTTATTTGCACAAGTTGATCCGTCGAAAGTGTACCTCGTGTGCGAATTCCTCAGTGACTTTGTTCTTATTGGAAGAAGTTTCAGTGCTTTAGATGCGAAATTGCTGAAAGTAGCTCTTTTCCTCAGTAAACGTACAGATGGCTGCTATAATCTCAATTTAAACGTATTTAACGACACTCCATATGCGTTCTATGAGTGTTTTGAAAGTGAACGACGTTCAGGCGGCTTTCTTCTTTGTGATCCAAAAACAATTTGCTTTCAGGAAAATTGTTCTGATTTGTGTGTCAATGTGAGGGATGTGGGAACGGGATGGAAAATACAATCAGGTGGCAAATATCAGGAGCTGTCCTTCTCGCACCTTTGGAACATGAATGTCAGATCACTCCACTGTCTATTCATTCTTCAACAAACAGACGCAATCAATTGTTTACAACTAAATATATCCGTGTACCAAAAACAAAAACAGTCTAACTCGATAACATTCAATTTAAAAACAAACGATATTAATTCGAATTTCAATTGTAATAAACGTTTCAGCTATTCAGGCGTGGAAATGGGTTACAGCGTTAATATCCTCGAGAATCCATTCAATTATTCGTCGTTATCCAAAAAAGAGGGCCGATATGATTTCGTTTATAGAAACAATGGATTGCAAAGAAATAGTTTTATAGTTGACAATAATTATTATAGAACAAACGTTTTGACTAAGTCCGATAGGGTGATACTATGCAAGTTATTGGACAGTCAAACGGTTAAGGGGAACGATTGGCGATTACTCGCGGAGAAGCTGAAGCTAACTTCCTTCTATTACTACTTCTCCAACACGTGTTCTCCGACGGAGAATATTCTCAATTTATGGTTATGTAGGAACAACGATGTCAATATGTTAGTTAATTTGTCGCGGATATTCAGGGAAATGTCTAGGATTGACTGTGCGACTGTCGTCGAGCGGCGTTGCTTTCCCAATTAGACTGATTTTTATTTTGAAACATATTTTACACCGGATTTTTTTTTTTGCGTTAGAAACACGTATGCAACCATCGAATTTGTTTTCTATAAGGACAATAATTTTGATATTAGCTTCTTATTTAAACAGATGAATCACTAAAGTCGACAATTTTAGTAGAATTTTAGCAGTCACCAATAATTTTAGCAAGTAGACAGTTGACATGCAGTATTAACTTGGATTTTATTTAAGGTAAAGTGTCGAACACATTATTTTTAAGATATATATTTATTTGTCTAGTCATTTAAATAATAAATTTTTAACTAAGAATCTTTTAAACTTTCATAACTATGGCGTTATAAAATGCGTCGGAAATGCACAGTAAAGTTTGAGTAGCTTGTTAAGCAAATTATCTAGAAGAGAACTGATGTTGAAATATATTTTCTAGGCTCTAAGTTAGTTTCAACGAAATTGTTGTATTATTGGAACTTCTCGATTGATTATATAAATGTCCAGATATAGCATCGAAGTGATAGAATTGTTTTTATAAAATGTCTACAATAAAAGGTAGGTTTCTACGTGTGCCTATTTCAAAGTTGTATACGTTCACTTTTTCTGTTATATTTATTGCTTATAGGTTTCAAAATGCTTTACCTCGACATGTATGTAATCGAAAAAAAAATGTTAATTGACTGACAAATTATAAATCTGATTGATTATTGTTTTTCACATTTTTTCTTTTTTAGTATCTACTAATTATATTTTTTATAATTAGCTTATTTATTGCTTTATCTTATATGTAGATATTATGTCAGTCAGATTCAATAAGCATGAGTTCACACTATTATATATATTTAGTAATGTTATCTTATATTATTGCTTAATACAAATTATTTTATATAATAAAAAAAGTTTTTTTTATTTTTTCTATCTTCGGAGGAGGAGGAAAACAACTTGATACATTACTTCAGTCTTTGGCTTCCACGTGTTTATAGAATTTGTTTGCTAAAAGAACTCCGCAAACATTATTATTAAATTGTATAATTAAGTTATACTTTAAATACAATATAATGAGTCACACCAATACATCAAAGTTTTACTATAGCAAGTGACGTCACGCGGCGACTGCTTTGTCAGAGTACGGTGATACGGAGTGTTTTTTTAACTATTTTATTTATGTATAACTAAAAATTATTGAATTTACATCAAAGCCGCGAGAACAAAATGAGCCAAATTATGAAGGTGTTTGCAAGCGCTGACAGGCAAGACGTAGCATGACGTCACACGCTTAGGCAAATTTTGCCGCGGAGGCCGTACTTTTATATTTAATATCTCAATAATTTTTGAAGATAATAAAAAAAATAAAAACAGATTCTTTTTTCTCGAGCTACCTATTTTTTATATATGCTGATAACAAAACGTTAGTGTGACTCATTATAATAGATTCTGTGTATGTTGTAGTGTGAACTCAGCTTTATTTCACGAAATAACCTAGAATGCTTCGTATATAAAGGAGAGTATGTTTTCAAAACATATTATTTAATTATATATAGTAACGAAACAAAAATTGTATTGTACGTTTGTTTAAGGAATATGAAAATGGTTTTAGTAGTGATTTTAAATTTTTCAAGTAAATATTTTAAATTAATTGTATTTGTTTTATTTTATGCATTAAGTAACATTAGTAGTCCATCTTTAATCGTGATGCAGTGGGCTAGCATTTGACTGTTGAGGCGATGGTGAAAATGAATTATTTTCATTTCCTTGCTCTAGTAAGAAATAGAGCGGCGTTGAGTTCCGCCGTAAAACACTTAATTTGGTCGGAAACTGGGGAGCAGAATGTTTTAACACTATCTTTTCTGTGTCTAATTTTCTAGGCCTACTCTTCTTTGCCTTCTATGGATATGACGTGAAACTTAAAAAAAATATTTGTGGAATTCGGATTTTGCAATTCGGTGTAATATAATACAATTTAATTCATATAATTTAATTAATTTATACACCTAAGATATAGAAAAGTACTAAAAAATATAATCCTGAGAGTACAATGTAGAAATAAAATAACTGTATTTAACTTTTCAAATAACTAACTTACAGCCTAACTTTTTGACCTACTACTGCATAGAAAGGAAAACTCGTTTCACCAGTATTTTGCCAATTAGGCAATGCGGGTTTTATGTAATCCAATTTTGAATAAAAATTGTTAGATACAAGGTTCTATTTCTTATATTTTTTTAGTAATTTCACGACGGAGAGAATGAGACAAGATAGAAAAAAATTACCTATACTAACATTATTATAGCTAAAATTTAATTAAGAAAAAATATAATATTAATTTATTATTTAATTTCTTTGCAGCGTACATTTCTTAATATTTAAGACTGAAACACACTTTAAATGAAATTACCTTCCTCATAAAGGGTTATCTTTTGCTACGGTCAACCACAAAGCACTTTAGCAGTGTGGTAAATATGGTATTAATAAATTAACTGAACATCGTTTCAATATATAAAATGGTTAGTTAAAGATATACATTCATATGGGAGATATATATATTCTATTATTATGATTAATTTAGTAAAAAATAAGAAAAGGAGAAGAGTAGATGGTGAAGTGTGTGACTGCAAACGTGACTGGTTGTGGGTTAGATCCCCATTCGAGGAAATGAAATATTGAATATTTTCATTTCTTCGCTTTGGTATCGAGGCAAAGCACGGTATTCAGTTCGGCCACTCACCACGCAATGCCTCCAGAATTCGACGGAAAATGGTGAACGGAGAGTTTTAACACTATCTTAACATTATAATAGTCATCGTGTGCGAGGTATAGCGTGAAGCTGAAAGAAAAAAAAATAAGAAAATAATTATAAAAAAAGCAACACTCAACAAAGCTGAGCTTATTCTAGTAAAATAAGTAAATTACAGTAATTTCAATATAATTATTTCGCTAAGTGGCGCACCATAACGTCAATATAACGACTTAAGAAAATATTGATCACCTCTGGAATTAGTATAAAATATGGAAAATTTTATCACATACTTATACATACGTTAAAAAATATATATTTTTATTGTTAATTTCTTCTTAAAATTCATACTTAAGCACCCGATTTATAAATATAGTTTTTTAATATAACAAAAAAAAATGATATATTCAACAATAAAACATCGCTAAATATTAAAGCTACAGAACACACTCCTGTGCTCCGTGACCCAAATACTAGGTATCAAGTATTAACGTTAGGGTTGGCGCCCGCGATTGCATTGTTTAATAATTGAAGACCTTCCTACATTACTCTGTATTGAGAGCTGGGTGAGTTATAAGCGGTAGCGGTTTAAAAATCATAATTCAATATTTACTGTGATGAAATAAAATTGAGGCCAATAATGGCGCAGGCACATGCGTGTGACTGAAAAGGCGGCAGGATGTGGATTCGATTCTCACTCGAAGAAATTAAATATTAAATATTTTCATGCATTCACGCTTTGGCACCAAGGCAAAAGCCCGGCATTGAGTTCCACCATTACTCACATTGCCTCAAAAAAATCGGCGGAAAGTGGGAAGTTGTGTCTTAACACTAGGTTCTCTCTGCCTACCTTGCTATATGCGGGACATAACATGAAGCAATTTTTTTTTTTTTAGAATTATTATTTTTTTCTTTGATATAATTTTTAAGCACCTCTGAGCTATAACATATCTATTAGAACCATAAATGGGTTCTACGTTCGTTCAAAATTCTGACCAAGAAGAACGTGCAATAATCTGAATCACAGGATGTCGTACGAGCAACGACATATCTATCAAAATAAAAAATAAAGTAATACAAATACTTCCTTATTTATTATTTATATAAAAACGTCTATAACTAAGTGATTATACAGTAGTCACTCAGTAACGGAAGATTTTTTAACAGTTTCTGTTATCTGTCTGTTGATTTTTAATTGTCTGGACAGGACTCAGAAACCTATTGAACTTAGTAAACTAAACGCGTTATGGAGATGGGTTAGAGAGTGTAGAAGAACTAGCACTAAGTGACAATTTTTCGAAATGCCTACGGAAACCGTCCCCGTTAAACTAAATAGCAAGCAGGTTAACTAAAGGTCCCTCTTGAAATATTAAATAATAAAAAATATATATATTATATTATGAATTATAGCATATATTAAATTCATTACAATATAATGTTCCATTTAGTTAATATACTAATCGAAAAATAAACAGCAAAAGCTATAAAATATAATTAAGTATCAAAAAGCATTAATGTATAATACGTTTCATAAATATCATAGGGGCCGTTCAAGTATTACGTAAGCACCCCCCCTCTCCTATGTCATCAAAAATAAGCAATCCTCTTAAAAATATTTCATAGAACACGTCAAAAATAAGCAAACCCAAGACCCCCCTGCCCCCTATGCAGTGCTTACGTAATACTTAAATGGCCCCATATCGCAGAATATAGAATCCAAGAACCGAAACCAAATCGCTCTACACTTAATCCACCGTCCAATGTTTCACGAGTCTCCTTTCCGTTCTATTAAAGAAATCCCTTAACAAACATGAGGGCGTAATGCGTGTTTCGAATATATGCCCACTCCGAACGCGAGGAGCTAAATTAAATCATTTTATTATGAATAGACGTTTCATGTTGTATACGATTATTGGTCCCCGGGTGTTTGGAAGTCCGTACAGTGAATTCAGTGGACCAAATCGCTTTGCATCAGTCATTGTTCGATTTAAGCTCATTAAGTTTGAGTTTGTTGTTTTGTGTTTTATTGTTTTTTTTTTAACTTAAATTTCAAATTTAATATAGTTTAATTTTCAAATGATATTTTTATTTATTTTCACGCTTTATCCCTCTGACTACCTTGCTATATAGAATGTATAATATATATTATGGAGAACATAGAGTAAGACACTATGTTCTCCAGTCTCCAACCTATTTGTAAGTAGCAGAACTCAATGCCGTGCATTGTCTAATCATTCCCCCAAGTAAGGATCCTACCCATAGCAATCGCGTTGACATTCATCATGCACTAACCCACAGCGCCTGAATGGTATAGAGCAATAATGTACCAAGGATGATAAAAGAAAATATTTAATTATTGTGTCCATTGACGTATTATTAAGTGAAAATTCGTATCGTTTAACTAATTAAGAAGTTAATCGTGAACACAGAATTCTATCTGACTCAATTGTGAAGCTTTGTAATTTAGAAAACTTCAATACAAGTTCCCTTTGCTGCTGAGCAGGATTTCCCGTCGAAGAATGTTAGATCAAAGATGTGGTACAGACTAACGGTTAATATTAAGACATGATCTTACATACAATTATAGCCCTTCTCCTTTAGACCTAAAGACCAGAATTCTACATCAATAATATTCTCAGAGTTTCTATGGACAAAGTCAGGAACGCACTGATCTGTATAATGAGGGAAATAAAATATAGTAGGGTAATTCTTTTGTGATTTGCGACGGCTAATGATATACTGACCGAATTCACTTAGTTGTGCTCGTTGAGCTAATAATATCTTTTAACGGTCATTCTCATATAACTGGATTATATTTTGAAAAGTTGTCTATAATATTTCTCTTGGGTCTTTTGAACTGCTGAAGATAAATCGAAAATATATTATTTTAATATGTATCATAATTACTTTTAATATTTTTTAAAATATTATTTCACACTTAGGAAAGAAGAAGTTTTCTACATAAGTATCTATTATAAATGATATTTTTAGCATCACGTGAATCCCGTAGACAGCATAGTAGGCATAATGTAATAAACTGAGAACCTAGTGAAAAGATATTTATCTCATTAAGATACTCCTGTTGCCCACTTTCCGCCAAATTCTGGTGGCATCATCATCTGGTGGTGGAACTGAATGCCGTGATTTGCCTTGTTAGCAGTGCTAAGAAATGAAGATTTTAAATAATTCATTCAATCGAACTCACAACCTGTCGCGTTTACAGTCATAAGTTCATTATATCAATTCTGAACTATTAGGTCTACGCAATGTAAAACTAATAAAATCGTACGAACATATATTTGCGGACGTACACACTCATTTAGTATGAAATGAACAACAACTATAAATTTTTTTCTATGAAATTTTTCACTTTTCCGATTTTTTCTTTTATTTACAATGTATGTTCTTGATCCTATAATATATGGCTTCCGTTTTTACCTTTTGAAATACACAACCCTAAAAATCTAAAAATCTTATAAAAATTGTTAGCAGTTAGCAATTATTGGACATCTAAATTTAAATGCAGCTTTGAATTCCGCTACTCAACACGCGATGCCTCCAAAATTTCTCTCTGCCAGGTTCCCTCAATTTAGCTCCAAATTTAGAATTATACGGAAGATGTTCAACCACATATTTTAACAGTAAGTTCCCTGATGCCTACCCTACCAAAGGCGTTATAAAGCTTAAAACTAAAAGAAAATATTAAGCTAATATACACAAACTACAAACACCACATTGCAAGGACCAAGTTCGTCACACCCAACACTTTAGAAGACGACATTTGAAAACACTTCCTCGAGTGAGCACGGTAAGGGTTACACCTAATTGGAGAGCGCTTAGTACACGAGCTCTCGTACTCGTCTTATAAAGAACCTGCGGTTTACATCGACTGTACAGTTTACTTGAAAGTATGCGATGACATGTTGTAAGGTGAGGTACTTTATCATGTCGTTTCAAGATTCTGTCACTTTTATACTTTTTTTGATAGTGGTAAAATTAAAAGGTTATTTATTTAAAAATATTTTTAATTTCTTGATTAAATTGAGAACCGCAGTGTTGAGTTTTCACCTCTCAATACGTAATATCTTTGAAATTGCGTGAAAAACGGGGTACAGAGCGTCTTAACACTAAGCTACAACTGCTCTCCACTATTTGGGGAATACACAGTGTTTCAATGTACGTAAAAATAGTTCTAATTACAATTTTTTTATTATATTTCAAACATCTTGAATAAACAACAGTAAAAGATAGTGTTGTTCTATTTGCCTATTATTTATCGAAACTACCAACTATATAAGGAGCAAAACGTTGATTTATAATAACATTTCTAAGACAAACCGACGCTCGAACTGCGGCGAACAACAAAAGATAACAAATCGCGCTTTTAACACACTCGTTCGCGTCGAGTGCTGATTTATGAGTTCTCATCAGATCGTTGAAGCAGCGGTTATAGGAGGTGACGGTGGAAACTCAACTTGGTTATTTGTATCCATTATGTGTGGGGAAAATGTCAAGCGTCTAAGAATATTTTTGGGACGTTGTGATGTAATGTAGGGTAAATTTTAAAACTTGTCAAAAAATATCGATTTTTTACGATAATATCGATTTTTAGTAAAGTATCTGAAAATATGTATTAGAGATAATGTTCAAGTCTATATATTTTTGGTTTTAGTCTGTATTTCGCATATAGCAGAGTAGGCAGAGGAAACCTAATGTTAAGACATTCCGTTTCCCAATTTCTGCCCAACTTTTCGAGACATTGTGTGTTACGTGGCTTAGCTCAACATCGTGCTTTGTTATGCTACAAATGAAAATAATTCATTGCCTCAAATGTGGACCAAAACCACAGCCGTAACGTTTACAAACCCACGAGTGCCTCGAACTTTTTATAACCTGTACCTGTCTGTACCTTTTTATAACATGTAAATAAATATTTATCTGGATATAGGAAAAATGAATATATAATAAATGTACATTAAGGAAAAATGTCTGCATGATATTTTAAAACAAAACGTAATATATTGTATTTCTGAGATTGGAAAGAAGATGACGAATATGACAATAAGTCCTTAAATACTCCTTTAAAAGCAGAAAGAGATTACAAATGTGTTTTCCTTTTTTAATAATAAAGCATGTTTTAGATTGTATTGCGTTATATTTTACATTTATTTTTTTCTATGTAATCTCTGTAAGTCACATACAGTAAGGTAGGCAGAGGGTACCAAGTGTTAATACACTCCGCTTTCCCATTCCTGCACAATTTTCGAGACAGTGCGTGTGCGGCGAAATTCTACGCTGCGTATTGTCTTGTCACCCGAACGAGGAAAAAAAATCATTTTCCCGAGTTGTATTCAAACCTATAACCATCGCGTACAATCAGACGTTGACTGCACCAATACGGCCTCATAATAAATATAATACAATAAAATTTATATAATTATTTCTTGCATTTCCATTGAATATTAACATAAGAATTCCACTGCATTCAAGTTTCATTCTTATTCATCCTAGACAATACTACACCGGGTCTATCTCTATGCAAATTTAACCCTTAACTTTCTGCACTCGGTCGATTTAATCGCCTGAATTTCCTCCGACTTGAGAAACTTCGTATCGAAGGGTGAATAAATTTAAAAACCTCTTAACAGAATACTTAGTGGGTGAGGAAAAGTTTATGTTTACGGGAGAAGCATATTTTGGCTCCTAATCTAAGTGAGTGGTGCTGCAAACTTTTTTAGAATCAGCTGGAATTTTTTAGTGTTCAAATAGAAAAATAAAAACTAAAACAGAGTTATGTAAGGCAATTTCAAAGTTGAAGTACTTGTTACTTAAGTGATGGTTAACGCCCTCTCGCAACGGAGACCTACATTGGATTGCAATAATGCATCATTAAGATATTGTTGCGTATATATTAAAATGTTTATTTTTTTAAGCTCCACGCCGTATCCCGCTTGTAGCAGGGTAGGTGGCAGGGGAGCCTAGTTTTAAGACATCGCTCCCTACTTTTCGCCGAATTCTGGAGGAATTCCGTGTTGATGGCGAAATTCAACGCCGCTTTTTGTTTCCACACCAGAGAGAAGAATTGAAAATATTAACTATTAATTTTTTTTGAGTAGAAATCGAACCTACAACCTGTCGCGTTTACAGTGACATGCTGCCACGACTGGCCTCAGAAATGATTTCTCAAAATGTATAATAAATAAGGTTTAAATTTTATAACATTTATTTTTTTGTATTATTATTCATTATACAAAATTAATAACATTACTAAATAATCATTGTTTCAGTACATTATAAAAATATGATATAAGCTACACAGATAACTAACTTAACTTGAAATGAAAGACGAAATTTTAGGATTGTCTCTTTTTTCTTTACAAACTTTATGATATCTACTAAACAAATAAGTATAAACAACGTGTAGATATATTATTATAGTTCCGTAATATAGAAAGATATTATGGAATATTAATTCTGAATTACTTAGGGGAAAGTGCTCTGTTGCGTCTATTGTTTCTAATTTCTAGAAAACTTTCTAAAAAATGCGTAGGGCCAACACGATGCAGGGGATTCAAGTTCCCCAAAATACATTTTAATATGAGCAACGTGAGGGAATTTTCCCTTTTTCATTATAAATATTGAACTTTTTAATGAAAAGGTGTACGGGACCCTATTCTTGGTCTCCATCCACGCTTCACCGCCTCAGTTCTAATAACTTAGAATCGCTAGAGTTAAGCTAAGCATCATTTATCATTGATCTTTATTAAAAGCGTTTCATCGGTTTTTAATCTTTTAAATTTAGAAATTTCATTTAAATTTCTTATCTATGTATGGACCTGAGTTTTTTAAAATTATTTCCTCTAAAACTTTATGGTAGGTTACGTTTTTCCTCAATTTTGAAGGAAACTCAAACTCAATAACTCCTCTAACATCATTTGGTGCTCCCCTACTCTCCCCAAGAAACCTACAGTCAAAATTTTATCTGCACACGCAGCAGTTTCAGCTCTCCTTCGTCTGTCAGTCACTCTGTCATTTTCGAAAAACTTTTATACTTCCTATAATAGATAAGCTATCCAAGCTCTTCTCTAATCTTTTGTAGTGCAGAGAGCCGACAATGACTAATGATAAAAGGCTACCTATATGTCGTTGAAAACTTTGACGACTCCCATGTGGCAAATTGAAGAGAAGAATGGCTTTAAAGCAGAACCTATTGAAAAATCTGCTATTAGAAGTTAAAGTATGAAAGTATCATTTTGTCCTTATAAGTTAGAGTCTATGACTTTTCATTTTAAAGTTATGAATAGCAATAGCATATTTAAAATAACTGAGTTAGATTTCTACACCTGACGTCGCTAAAAGTTGTATGTATGTATGTCTAACTGACTGCAATAATATGGCGTGAGCGTTCATATTTATTATTATTTCTGGTTCGAGTGATCACCACTTGGAGGTCATTATATTTAAATAAAGTATTAACACACACAGGATAAAAGAGCGTTTAGTCGCGCCACTCAGCAGATTCCCCGAAATTAGACAGAAAGCGGAGTGTCTTAACATTTAGTTATCTCTCTCGCTGACCAAAATATGTTTATTTTTTCATAAATTCAATTTCAATTCAACATTACATATCAGTGTAATTTTATTCCTCCTATTATCCATAAATATAAAAAATGTAGGGTTTACAGTTACAGAACCTCAACCAAGTTTCTATTTAAGTTAATTGCCTGCCCTGCTGTGTGCGGGATACAGCGTGAAACTAAGCTATGATATCAATTTTTCAATTAAAACCATTTCGTGCTCCCAAAACTGTGATGGTTTTTCTTAACTTTATGCTGTATCCCGCACAGGGTAGACAAAAAGAAAATATTAAATATTTAATTTCTTCTAAAAAAAATCGAATTTAAATCAAACTCCAAACCTGTCACGTTTACAGTCACATATTTGTGCCCCTGCGCCACGACTGTGTATTGTTTCGCCAATTTACACACAATACAAATTGAAAATATTTTTTTAATCCAGGAAATGAACAATATATTCATACGTACAAATATTTTTATTATAACAAAAATTCCAACAGAAAGGATTTGAGGACAAGTTGGTAAGAGATTATTTTTAAATTAAAACGAGTGTGCTCACGCAAAGCAAAGACATATTAAAATACTACAAAAGCGACATACGCGATATATAACTAAAATTATGCTTCACTTCATGCTAGTTTTACGGCTTATCCCGCACATAGCAGGGTAGGCAGAGGGAACCTGGGAACCCAGTGTTATGACACTCCGTTCCCATTCCCCATTTTCCGTCGATTTCTGGAGGCATTGCGTGATGCGTGGTGGAACTCAACTCCGCGGTCTGCCTCGTTACAAGAGCGAGTAAAGGAAAATATGAAATATTTAATTTCCTTGAGTTGGAATAGAACCCACAATCTATCGCGCTTACGGTCGCACGTTTGTGCTCCTTCACTAGAACTGGTCTCGTAATCTGATAGAAAATAGATAAATTTAATTCCAGCGTAGAGTAATCTATATAAGGATATTATAATATAACATTTTTCGTTTAGTGAGTGTCTGACAGACTAACGCCCAATATTAATAATCTATCTCCTACGTCAATCTTCGATTGTTCCATATATTTATCTAATCTAGAGATTGGATAAATATATGGAATAATCGAAGATTGACGTAGGAGATAGATTATTAATATTGGGCGTAAGTACAGGCGAAACTACTGGTGAGAAATTTAAATTTGGCATGTAGGTAGGGAGGGTAGGGGAGAATTAAGAGAGATCACGAAAAAATAAAATACAGGCGACGCCTGGTGTTTTATGCTTTTTTTTATAAAATGAATCCCACGTTCAGTGATAAAAAATGTAGATTTCAGTGACTTTCTCATTTTTTTTTAATATTTATAAAAGAGTATTATAAAAGTCACTAAAAAGACAAAAAGTGAAATAATTTTCAAATAAATGAATTTAAAGCCACCGATACGGTTGTGATAAGATAAAATATATTTAATCACAAACGATTATTCTAGGCGGGCTTATATCCCACTACAAACATATATTATCTAAATAGACAAAAAAATATATATAATAGAAACATCCTAACAAAATTAAGGCCATCAGGGTGCAGTAGGACAATGTTCGATAGTAAATTTCGAGGGAATTTTCGAGGGAATGTTCCCCCAGTGATTATATTTAAATAATTTGTATTTCCCTGCTCTAGGAAAGACAAAACACGGAGTTTGTTTTGACCACACCACGCGATGTCTAGCCTTATTTAAAGGTGAGAGAAAAACGGAGAGTCCTAACTCTCAGCTAATATATTAAAATTCATTGAGTTTTTTTTTTATGTGTTGTATATTTTAAAGTAAACACAGTATTACTCTTCAATCCTGGCAGATGTGCCTGCTGTATCATTTCGTGGTCGGCTGACGCAACACGGTTCCGCACTTTTAAGCCCCCTCCCAAGCAACAGTTCACTGATTGACGCTACCAGAATATGGCCCGGTGGAGTAAAACAAATATAGACAATTGATTTATTTACATTATTTGTTGTTTTTTTTTTAATTTCAAATTATTTTTTTCTTATTATCAGTGACGATTTATTATGATAAAAAAATAGTTTTTTCAATATTTTTAAGGATTACAAATTTAACTTAGGTCCAAGGAAAAGTTTAATTTGTTTAATAAATCTTCCTCATTGATTTGGCACGTATATTATTCATTGTCATTAAAAATAATCGTGACGTATCACTGTAACTAACCGCTCCCACTTTCTCTCGCGTAATATTGTTTTACCTTATAAATTTTTGTGTAACTTTATTCTGTATCCCATATATAGCAGGGTAGCCAAAAAAAACCTAGTGTTAAGACACTTCGTTCGTATCTTTCAACCCAATTTTGGAGACATCGCTTGTTGAGCAGTGGAACTCAACGCTTCGCCTTGTCTTTTTACTAAAGCTAGGAAATGAAAATAATGCATACTCTCGAGTGCGAATCGAAGTAATAACCTTTACATATGCAGTAAGAATCTTTGCTGCTACATCAAATGGCCATAATGCAATATGCATTATCAAATAAACATTTTACAATCCCAAAACCGGAATTGAAGCTGTAATCATCGAGTATTTAACAACAATGCACAATCCTACACCGTTCCAAGTCGATTTTACTTTCGTAAAAAATATTTAAGTACGTATCGAGATATATGTAGGTATATATCAGTACCCAATGGTAGTAATACAAAGCGACGAATCGGGTAACTTCACGTTTCACTGCAACCGTCCCCAGTGAGACAAAGGGTGATGTCTTTATAAAGGGGACCAAGGACGGATGACGGGAAGGCGCTTGACGCTTGACGGGTGCACTTCCGAGCCATATGAGTTACTGTTTCTGTCTTTGTTGCTAATATTATACCCACTGAGGCGCAGTGGCAAAAGCGTGTGGTGTATACGCGACGGCTGTGGGTTCGATTCAGATTTCAGGAATGAATCATTTAATATTATCATTCGCTTTGGTAACAAGGTAAAGGGTGGTGTTGAATTTGACTACTTAACAGGCAATGCTTCGAAAATTCGGTGGAAAGTGGGTAACGAAATGTGGATACTAGGTCTCCTCTGCCTAGCGTGCTATACAGAGTACAGCGTATCGCCAAAAAAATTACTACTGGTGGCTAATTGGCTACTTGCGTGTAGTGAAAGAAGGACGAGTTAAAATTTTATTTCAGCTTAGTTGTGTGCAGGGGAACAAAGTGTGACTGTAAACCAGTGGTTCCCAACTAGTGGTCCGCAGACCACCAGTGGTCCGCAGAAGCCTAAATATGGTCCGCGAACGATTTTAATTTTATGACTGGGGATGGTGAGGCGAAGTTTTTGTTTAGTTATCACAGTTAATTTTTATTGTACCTACATGAATAGTGGTCCGTGCTACCAAGAATGATATAAAAGTGGTCCTTGATCAAGAAAAAGTTGAGAACCCCTGCTGTAAACCGACTGGTTGTGGGTTCGATCCCCACTCGAGGAGAAGAAATATTTACTTAAATTTATATTTTCATTTCTTCGCTCTGGTGTCGAGGACTAGCATGGCGTTGAGTTCTGCCACTCAACATGCAATTCCTCCAGAATACGGCAGAAAGTGGGGAACGGAGTGTCTTAACACTAGGTTCCCTTTGCCTACCCTGTTGTGTGCGAGGTACAGCGTGAGCTGATTTATTTTTTTCGAATCGAATCCACAACCATCGAACAACAGTTACTATTAGACTTTGTCCCTCACAGTCGCCTAATTATATTTGAAAAATATAAATAAACAAAAAATTCACGTTCCTTTAAAGTTTAAAAGAACTAAAACATTTGAATTATTGTTGTATTATTTCCAATTCATCAATCATTTTACAATAATTATATCCGAACGAAACTTGCAAAACTGTTTTCGGTTAAGCGATAAAAGTTTTTCCATAAAATTTTCATCTAAAATAGATACAAAGGGTGGCTTCGTAACTCCGTAGTCATGTTTCTCCTGCGCTTTCCAAAACATAAAATCCATAGCGATAAATGATAATTATTTTATTGTTCAAGTATAATAATGTAGCTGAATAAAATAGAGACTTTATTATTTTTTTTTCAGTCCAATTCAAAGGCTTTGGGCATTTCCGTTTGAAAAAATTAACCCTTAAAGCCTTAATTAAGGCGTGGCGCAAAGTGTGACTGTAAAACCGACTGGTTGTGGGTTCGATCCCCACTCGAGGAGATGAAATATTTATTTAAATTTATATTTCCAATTCTTCGCTCTGGTGTCGAGGCAAAAGCGCGGCATTGAGTTCTGCCACTCAACACGCAATGCCTCCAAAATTTGGGGAACGAAGTGTCTTAATACTAGGTTTCCTATCCTGCTGTGTGCGGGATACATGCGTGAAGCTGAAAAAAAAATCAATAAAGATGTTTTATATTCTTTGTATTTTTTTATGATAATAAAACGTCGAAAGTGTTGATGATAGTCGCTCTTTAATTATTATAATTGATAGCTTTATTTACTTTTTTTTTTATAATACCCACTTATCTCTAAATACACATCAGTTACGACCGGTCTCTATAACTTATCTACCTTTAACAATATGTTAAACCTAAAATTATGAATATAATCATGTAACACATATAAATCTATTGTATGTCTGTATGTGTATCGTTTAACAGATTGTCATCAATTGCAACTATTTAAAGCAAATTGGACGATTAAATTAAAATTCATTAAAATAATTTATATTATTTTAAAAATAGTATAAGAAATATTATTTAGAATTAGTAAATGATTTCTTGGATTGTATCTTAGACCACACGCCACTGTCCCCGCGCTTCACCGAGCACGGGGCAGACAGGGGCACGGGGGAATATTTTAAGGGGAGAATTTGGACACTTTAATGCGAGTTTTGATGTTTTATGCTAATATCGGGGTAAGTTTGGCGAATAGTCACTGAATCGCTAGTCGTTACACAGTGGAACTCTACCAATCCGGCCTTTCGATAAATGTTCTTGCTCAATGAATAAATAATTCAGATATTTATGGTAAATTGCGTTGTTTAATAAATTTAAAGTTGGGAATTATGAGTTATCTAGTAATAACTTTTGCTTACTCACAAACACAATTGGTAAAAATACAAGTCTTCGAGTAAGAAATTAAAAAATAAAGCCAAAAATATATATTTTTTTTAACTTTATGCTGTATCCCGCATGTTCCATGGTAAGCGGAGGGAGCACAGTGTTAAAGTTCAACGTTCTCCACATTTCGCCGAATTTTCGAGGCATTTAGGAAAATTGAAAACTGCACTTTCACAGGGCGCGGAAATGAAATTATTTAATAATTCATTCCCTCCGGGTGGAATCGAACCTACTACTATTGGCACAAGTGCTATTTTTTTGGATTTAAACAGCTTAAAATAACAGTAACTAATAACGAACTAATCAAATTATTAGCGAAAGTACTATAACTGATAAACTCATTTGTCTTTTTTCTCCTACTTCCGCCGCGAAGGTCAAGGAAAATAAGAATCCATTATAAGTAACATATAAATTATTATTAAATATAATTATATAAATAAAAGAATTTAAATTTTAAACATATATTCTTTAACATATCAAAATATAGATATCATTTTAAACTATAACAACAGAATAAAAAGAGTGTCGCTCTTTCGCAGAGTTAAAAATACGTCAGGTTTTGCCTTGCCATAAGGCTGAAACACATTGTAATAATAATAACAAATAAATAAATCAAAAATATTTAAACGAAAACAGCCACACCTTACTTTTCCTTACTTTTTCTTTTACATTAAGAGAAAACACAAAAAAACTTCTAAGCGTATAAGCAGATAAGTTTCTAAAGAATTTTATACGATTTTCTTAGTAGCTAATAAAATAAAATCACCACGTAAAGCCGGGCTTCAGTATCAGTTTCCCATAAAGATTTTATACGACATGTTCTGTGGTAAAGTTTTACGTTTCTTTTAATATATTCCGGGTTTTCAAAGGTTGACATCAAACGCATAAAAATTTATTTGTGCTCATCTGAATTTCATCTTGTCACATTTTTCATACATAATAAACGGGACGTCTTTGCCCTTCAGTGTTTTTGTATTGGATGGCCAGTGAACTATTTCTTTTTTCAGCTTAACGTTGTATCCTGCACGTGGCAAGATAGGCAGATGGAGTCTAGTGCTAAGACACTCCGCTACCCACTTTCAGCCGAATTATGAACGCATTGCGTGTTGAGTGGTGGAACCCAACACCGCGCTTTGCCTCGACACCAGAGAGTAGAAATGAAAATAATAAATATTTCATTTCGTCGAGAGAGATTTGAACCCACAATCTGTCGCGTTTACAGTCACATGTTTGTAACCCTGCGCTACTGTTGGCTTCAACTCTAATATTTTTTCTTTAAATATATGTTTTAACGCCGTCAAAACGCACAATGTATTTTTTTTCTCTGCTTAATTTTTTGTAATTTGAATGTTCACAAAATTTTAAAGTGGATCCTGAACTGCTTTATGAATAGGTAAATTAAATATTTTTTTAAGTGAACGAAATACGAGGCGAAAGAGGTATGTAGAGACCGTAGCGTTTGGCGCTCCGTTCTCTCTGACTACCCCGCTAGGGATAAAGCGTGAATCTAGTAGTAGTAGTAACGAAATACAAATTAAATATTTATAATACACTTGATTTGCCGTTTTAAAGCTTATCGTACAATAATTAAAATATTCACACACATTATTAAGAAAGTTTATCATATGAATATTCTACAGGAGAGGCCAGTCGTAGCGCAGTGGCACGAGGTATGACTGCAAAACCGACTGGTTGTGGGTTCGATCTCCACTCGAGGAGATGAAATATTTACTTAAATTTATATTTCCATTTTCTTCGCTCTGGTGTCGAGATTAAGCGCGGCGTTGAGTTCTGCCACTCAACACGCAATGCCTCCAGAATTCGGCAGAAAGTGGGGAACGGAGTGTCTTAACACTAGGTTCCCTCTGCCTACCCTGCTGTGTGCGGGATACAGCGTGAAGCTGATATATTCTACAACATATAGATTATAATAGAAAATTTTAAGTTTTTCTCATTTTTATTCTACTCACAAGATTGTCAATTACCAAAAGTGTCACCTCATTCTGCTTGTTGACCTAATTTTTGATGAAAATTAAACAATGGATCAAAATGAATAGCTTCATTCATTTTT
Source organism: Heliconius erato x Heliconius himera (assembly GCA_013421005.1). Lineage (NCBI taxonomy): Eukaryota > Metazoa > Arthropoda > Insecta > Lepidoptera > Nymphalidae > Heliconius > Heliconius erato x Heliconius himera. The sequence goes on from JAATLQ010010207.1 coordinate 21,477, forward strand.
CAGATATTCTTTAAAAAATTGGTAACAAAAGATTTTGCACTTAGAAAAGCTGTGAATTATGAATAATTAAAACTATTTACTTGAATTCTATAAGAAATAGCTTAATGTAAAATAATCCATTATTTATTTGAACGTGATCTGATAATGATTTATGATTTGGGTAATATTAATTATTTTTAAAGTTTTTGGGTTAACAAGTAATACGACTAAATAAAACAAAAACATTGTTAGGCTGCGCCACTCAAAATGCAACTTTTTAAGATCTCTTCCCGATAATATAGAAATTGGATTTACATAATATGTATTATATTATAAAATCATATATCCCAAAAATCTTAAAATACCAAACGATAAAACGAAAATAAAAATGCCAAAAATATTTTACTAGCATTTTAATTTAATTTGCAACCACGATCTGTATCTGGTGTTCCCACATAAATCGTACAGGCGCCGCTACGTCGTCGCCGCAACGCCTTGCATTCCGGTACAGTGCGGGATGTTCCCGGGATTTATTACAATGTGAACTGGGACTAAAAGCTTGGGCGGTACGGTTCTGCTGAGATTAATATGCATTTTCTATTTGATAACGTTCACTTTACTTTATTTTACTGCGTATTTTGTAATGCATTCTCGGTAACCTTTATTATTTTCGTGGAATATTGCTTCAATGAATTGTTGTGGAATTTCGTTTTGATTTCGTGTTATTGTTAAAAATTGGATCATGTTCTTTTAAAAAGAAGATATCTTCTATTAATCTTATACAGGTGAGGCTGTTTTGCGAATATATTCCTTTACATGAATAATTGACATACGTTTAGTTTTATAGTCAATTGTGGTGCAGTTGCGCTGTTGATTGCGATAACTATCAATTCTATTTCCTGTCGGTATATTATTTTTCGGTATATTATTATTTAAAAATCAGCTCACGCTGTATCCTGCACACAGCAGGGTAGAGGGAACCTAGTGTTAACACATTCCGTTCCCCACTTTCCGCCGAGTTTTGAAGGCATTGCGTGTTGAGTGGCGGAAATTAATGCCACGTTTTGCCTAGACATTATATATTTTACTAAAAAAATAACATTATTTATTTTACTAAAAATAAAGAGTTCATTAACATATCTTTTATTTCTATTTTCCATATTATCGTACTGTTTAGTAAAATTAAATAAGTACTTAATTTATGTCAAACAAACCTCGATAAATACAAAATGCTCAAATTGGTCAATAACCGTATCTTTATACTTAAAAAAAAATAATGTTCAAAAATTGTATAAAACTAATATTTTTTCAATACATTACAAGCAGCTAAAGTAACTTCCAGTAGGAAATACAACATTTACAGCTTACATGACATTACATTGTATTTTTTATCTTTACATCGTCTTGTCCCCTTAGACTATATCCATTAAGTTGTCAAGCGGGATTGATAACGAAGTCAGTGTCCCGTTACGTGGGTGCATCACTAACGATATCTTCGGAAATGTTAGAAGAAAAGACGGGAAAATTATTCCTATATCTAATAAGTTCACGGTTTAGGGAGGTTTTTGTGAAATAAATCTGTTTTATTTGATTTTTGGATACTTTTGTTTAAGATATGTTGTGTGTTGAATGTATTTAAATATGCTGTTAATATATTAATATTAACAGCATATTTTTTAGGATATTGACACATTTACAAACACACATTTTTGGATACGTTTAGAAATTTGCATAAAAAATATTTTACTTTGTTTTGTTTTATAATATTTAGCATAATTATCAGCTTCGCGCTGTATCCCGCTCACAGCAGGGTAGGCAGAGGGAACCTAGTGTTAAGACACTCCGTTCCCCACTTTCTGCCGAATTCTGGAGGCATTGCGTGTTGAGTGGCAGAACTTAAAGCCGCGCTTAACCTCGACACCAGAGCGAAGAAATGGAAATATAAATTTAAGTAAATATTTCATCTCTTCGAGTAGGGATCGAACCCACAACCAGTCGGTTTTAGTCACACCTCGTGCCGCTGCGCCATGACTAGCAGGTTTTTTTAAAATTTTTATTTAGCATATTTTTGTTGATTCTAAGATCAGTAACTACTGCTACATATTTTTCTATCTTTAGCTTCTAAGCCTTTTAAATTTAAATAACCCTCTAAAATTCTGAAAAAAAAGATAATAATTACATTTATTTTACTATTCTGTATACCGAACTCATTTAGCATTACAAAGCCATATATTACATAAAAAAAATACCGTCAGAGCCATAATACTGAAGAAAAAAACCGTAATCAGTGCGTAAAAGTGTAAACATATAAATCTTTCACGGATGTTAACCTTCTGAGTGCGGAAGCCGCTAGTTAACAGAGTAGGTAGTTACACTCGTATGAAAGTATTCGTGAAAATGCTCTGAAAGAGTTATACGTTGGGAGATGCTGATGAATGGATTGTACCCTTTCTTTTTGAGTTTAAATAAATCATTATCTAATAAATATATGCTATGATGTGAGGCCAGTCGTGGCGCAGGGTACAAGCGACTGTAAACGTGGTTGGTTGTAGGTACGTTTTCCACTCGAGGAAATAAAATATTCGATATTTTCTTTTTCTGGCTTTGGTACGCTCTCTGAGGCAAAGTGCGGTGTTGAGTTCCGCCACTCAACACGACTCTCGAATTCGGGGAAAATATATTTGGAGGAAGTATCTTAATGGGAACGCAGTAATTTAGTGGTGTTATGTATTAATTGGATATAATTAATATAATATAAGAATATCTTTAAAAATATGCAGAAAATTAAAGAATTAAGAAAATTAAATAAATGTAATAAATCACAAAATCATCGTCTATAATCATATAGACGATGATTTTGTGATTTATCGCATCTTTCTTTAATTATAAAGTAAAAAAAATATACCTATCCATTTTTCGTCGGTGTCGAAGTCGAAAAATGAATGGGTATCGATAAAAGTTTGACAGATAACTATTAGGGTGAGATCGCAGAAAATACTTCTTCAACTTTGCCATCAACAGTATTTTACTTTGATAAATTAATAACATATTTATCATTTCATCAGAAGGAAAGATAGAAGTAGCCAAGTAATAAGATACTGGGGACCAGATCCATATAATAATTTTGATTGTTTTTCTTTAGTAAAACATATGTGATGGTACATAGGTAAATCAGCTTCACGCTGTATCCGCACGCAGCATTGTAGGCAGAGGGAATCTAGTGTTAAGACACTCTATTCCCCACTTTGCGTCGAAATGACGGTACATGTCATAGAAAAATGTCCATCACTCTTTTTAAGAGCCTACTGCTTTACTAGACTTCTAGATTTAAATATGTTACATTGTTGTGTTATAAAATATATTTTATATATTATAGCAACGTGCATAAATTTACTGATTCTTTTGAGTAGGATACAAACATCGTCCTTTCACTCGGATGCATACAATCAACAAACAGGAAACGCGAACTTTTGAAAAATTTCCGCCATATCCGGCTTTTGTGAGGTGCCAAAGAAAAACACCCCAAATTTCAGTTGAATGTTGGCACATTTGTATACATTTTTTTTTATTAAGAAAATGTGATAAATACGGGTAGTTTTGTTGAAAATTTTACATTTTTTTTTTGCTAAAATCTATACGCTTATAATTGAAACTGATATCTATTAATATTCAATATTTGATATAAATTAATAATTAATTAATTATTTCTCAAGAACATTGCGGCATATTGAGTAGCATATTGTGATAATTATTTGAGCATATTATAATTGACATGGGAGTACTTGTCATAGGCGCGCGGCATTTGGCAGTAACCCAAATAGATTTTTATTGTAGTTATATTTGGATATAAAATTATTAACTCTAGCGGACCCATAAACTTTTAGTATAGTTCTTTAATTATATCGTTTTGAACGTGCCGGTTCAGCACAAATATCACTTTGCCAGTATTACGTTGTAATATATAAGAGTGATAGGTAAGAAAGATATAAATTACATATAAATCAAATGCATGTCACCCAAAAACTTTAATTATTGTTTAAGTGACATTAGTAACGGTTTTATTGCAGTAAAACGGTAATAAACATCTCTGAGTGCGCCTCATTTTTATAGCTTAATTAGGTGAACTTCAAACGGAAATTTATATACAATTTTCACGCTATATCTCGCATTTTGCAGGGTAGGTAAAGGAAGCCTAAAGACACTCCGCTCCCAATTTTCCGCTGAATTCTGGAGGTATTGTGTATTGAATGGCCGAACTCAATGCCGCGCTTTTGTCTCGACACTACAGCGAAATGAAAATAAAAAATATTTCATTTCCTTGAGTGGAAATCGAACCCATATCCTGTCGCGGTAACAATGGGTAAACACGCTTATACCACTGACTGGCCTCATATACATTTTGACTAACAAAACTAATTTGATATATTATTGTAGGGGATTTAACAAAAAGTTTTATTATTTCAAACTAAAATAAAATATAATTATCTTGCTAAGATATCTTGCTATATTGCTAAGAACGCACTTGTAAATTTTCCACACACTTACACAATAATATACAAAAATATAAATAACAAAATTAATTATACAATTAAAGAGTTGAATATTAGGTCGTTTCTTATTACCATCGTCCCGATCCCGTATAGCCCACTATTAAATATAAATGTCTAAACATATCTGCGCGTTGCTCTTTGGGTATTGTCATTTTTCTGCTCGACGGGTGGGTGGTGTGACAACGTGCCGCGGGGCGCAGAGTGGTTGCGAGGGGGGTAAGGGGGGGAGGGGGTTGTGTTTGTGATGTTTTCATTTTTCACTCACTTGCCACATTTTTTTTTATACAAAACATGTGAAAAGGAAGGTTTTGATGCCCCAAAATGTCGCTGTTCTATTGATATTTCACGTTTTCACTATAAATTTCATGTGGCCAACGTTAGGATGATTAAATGGAACGGAGCTTTGAATATTTGGTGAACATAAAATTATTTTAGAGATATTTTAAATAAAAAAAAAGATTATTTTTAAATAGCACCAATCTTTTTGAAGGAATGATTGCTGATTGTTTCATTTCACCGCTGTGGCAGACAAAGCGCGGCGTTGGGCTCAACCAATCACCACGCAGTGTCTCGAAAATTGGGCGGAAATTGGGGAACGGAGGATTTTAACACAAAGTTCCCTCTGCCTACTCAGATATACGTAGGAAATATCTTGAACGTAATAAAAAAAAAGTATATAAAAGTAAACATTTTAATGATAATATTTAGCATTGCTAAATTAAATACCAAAATAACTATTACAATTTTAGATGTACAAGTGTCAAACTTAAATCATTACAGTTGTATGAGCGCTGAGCGGCAGATATTGGTTCGTCCTACAAAGGTGCTGGATTGGCTCAATTTGCGAACAGCACGTCGACGCGCAAACGAGTTATTTATTATATTATATGAGAAAAAAATCCTTTGTCCTCTTATGACCGAAATTAAAATATTTTTGTTAATATAAATTGTTATTAAGTAAGCAAATAATATATAGATATGTGGTGAAAACGAAATGAGATTAGTTGTGGCGCAGGGACATATGTGTGTGACCAGAAACACAACAGGATATGGGTTCGATTCTTACTCGAGGAAACGAAATATTTATTATTTTCGTTTTTTCTCTCTGGTGTCGAAGCAAAGCGGGGCGTTGAGTTTCACCACTAAAGAAGCAATGCCTACAGAATTCGGTGAGAAGTAGAGTGTCTTAACACTTAGCTCCCTCTACCTTCACTTCAACATGCAGGATACAGCGTGAAGTTAAAAAAAATCAAAACCACATATATCCTATATCAAAACTTCGAGTACTCGTAACATTTTATAGTTGCTCTTACAATTTTTATGATTACTTGAGATTTTTATTATTGTTTGTGTACTCTAGAATGACAATTATATTAACCTTTTATATATTTTTTATAGTCTAACTATATACTTAGTTCAAGTTATTTCTGTCATATTCAATTTCATGTTAATTTTTCCACGTTGAATATGAATGTGGCGCAGGTGCATAAAGGATGACTGTAAAAGCCACTGGTAGTGGGTTCGATCCCCACTCGTGAAAATGAAATATTTATTTAAATTTATATTTCCATTTCTTCGCTCTGGTGCTCAGGCAAAGCGCGGGGTTGATTTCCTCCACTCACGACACAACGCCTCTATAATTCGGCGGAAAGTGGGGAACGGAGTGTCTGCACACTGAGTTCCCTCTGCCTACCCTGCTGTGTGCGGGATATAGCGTGAAGCTGATTTATTTGAATACGAATGTAAACCTATCAGCTTACAGCAATATTATTAAAATATATTCCAATTGCACTAATAAGATATTTTACTTATAATGGCTGGCGTCTACACGTGAGATTTGGTAAAAATGTGCAAGATTACCTGCGTCGTCGGTATTGTGCTGGCATTATTGAATTTCAGTACAAAGCTCGTCTAGGCATCAGATTTAACCTTACATTTCAATATAAAGACATCGCTGTGCAGTTGACATTTTTTTTTGACTGTTGTTGTGGGTTAGAATATTGATATTTTGCCTAAAAAATGTATACTCATTTTGGTGCAGAAGACAATGGTAGTGGGTTTGATTTTAAGTCATTGAGATGATTATATTTAAATTTATTTTCATTTTCTCGTTTTTCTCAAAATAGACACAAAGTGATGTGAAGTTTTACCACTTTCAAAAGCTCAGCTTCCGTTCAAAAAATGCTTTGAATTCTCAAGATTTTTATGGATTCGAGCAGAAAATGACGGATGACGAGGAGAGTTCTAACACTAACCAGTATACGAAAAAAACTATGAAGCTAAAAACACACACATTTCAAAATTTAATATATAAATTAATATAACGAACCCAATATATACTATTTGAACGAACAGATAAGCATATAAAATAAAATAAACGATATACTTATAATGTTACTATCTAAAAATTTAACTTTATATTGACATTCTGTCTCAACGGCATTTTTCTAAAAATGTGGAAAATTTCACAAAACCATCGAATTTATAGTCGCTCTTGACAGTGAAACGTGAAGACGCGACGTTCACGCTCGACTCGGGCTGCAGTGGGCGTGATTTAATTGCATATTATGCTTCTGTCGTATCGTAAGAGGATTTTTATATGATTACATTAGATGTAAAAGTGAAACGATATTGTACTATTTAATATATAAGAAGCAGTTTTCGTTTATTCATTTTATATAGGTACTACATAAATTTCGTTTATATAATTTATGTAAGAATTTATTTCCTCACTCTGGTAACGAGCCAAAGCGCGGCGTTAAGTTCCGCTACTCAACACGCAATGTCGATATATAGGAAATAGAAAACTTTTAAATATCAATATAAAATTTAACTATAAATATATGTCAAGACGCTGTGTTCCGCATATAGTAGAGTAGGCAGAGGGAACCTAGTGTTAACTACTACTAGTGGAACCTAGAGCCGGGCATTTGCCTTGGTGCCAGACCCAAAAAAAATATTAATAAACAATAATTAATTCCCCTCCCCTCGAGTGGGGATCGAAATCACAACCATTGCGTTACATTGACACCCTTGTGCCGCTGTGCCACGACAACCTCTCTATACAAAACAAAAAAATATACCTATCCGAATAAATTTATGCTCAATCTTAAGGCAATAATCCCTTAAATTGCTGTGAACAAAATCGTCGACCTTGTAATACAATTACCCGCAGTAACCGTCTACAGGAACATTCGCGCTCGGTTTGAGCGGCGAGCATGATTTAATTGTGGTTTTCCACACGATATCAGTTTACGATATGGTTTAAGCAGTTGATTATAAGAATAAGTAACCTGAAAAGATTATTTTTAGTTATATGAAATGATGATTCGAATAAAAACTATAAAATAAGTTAATAATTCCAAATATCATTTTTTTTATTAAATTTCAATTTTATAAACTTTAAGTTTATTCTTGAAATCAAATCAAATCAGCTTCACGATATATCCCGCGTACAGCAGGGCAGGCAGAGGGAACCTAGTGTTAAGACGCACCGATCCCCACTTTCCACAGAATTCTGTAGGCATTGCGTGTTGAGTGGTTGAACTCAACGCTGGGCTTTTGCCTCGACAACAGAGCGAAGAAATGAAAATATAAATGTAAGTGAAGCCACAACCACTCGATTTTACTGTCACAATCTGTGGCCCTGCGCCACTACTGGCCTTTTAGTTTTATTCTTTTAAATTAATAAACAAACTCTTTTTAAGGTCATATTATTAGTATTAGGCATTTAAAATGAAATGAAAATGATTAAATGATTGAATTTTGTTGGTCCGTGCCCATTCCCGACATCTTACTACTAAAAAGCCACAGTAGCCTACTATAGTAGTACCATAGGTATATCTAAATTATGCAAATACCAGTGTCGTTGAAAATAACTATTTTATACAAAAACTTTGCAAAAACCTTTTAGACTATAGGTGTGAGTTGTCATCATTTTTATGTGTCAAAATGTCTATCACAAAACTGGTTGCCGGTTATTCAGTTGAAGCTTCAGATTTTTTTTCCTGCATCGTAGTGAAATATAAGTTTATAAAATAATATTTTTTAGCTTCACGCTGTATCCCGCACGTAGCAGAGCGGGCAAAGGAAACCTGGGAGCCTAGTCTTAGCGAGGAAATAAATATTTAATTTTTCACTCTTAATCTGGTAATGGAGCAAAGCGCGGCGTTGGGTTCCGACAGTCAACACGCAATACCTCGAGAATTCAAAAGAAAGTGGGGAACAGCAGTGTCTTAATGGAAACGGAGTGTCTTAACACTTAACACACACAGGAACCTACAGCAAGCTACGTGCAGGATATAGCGCGAAGCTTTATAGAATTTCTATATATCAAAGAGCAGACAAAGTTAGACACGTTATCTTCAGTCACGGAAAATTCTTAAAATGTCAACATTTTAAAAGCCCCCAGCGACTTTCTAACAAGTTACCTTTGAAGCCAGATATTAAGTTAATATCAGTTTATTCGTCCCAACAATTAGTTTATGAGATTTAGACAAGTGAAGACTTGTGATCAAAGGATCTCTGAGACTAATCAAGACTCGAGGACGAATTTAACAGGTAGAATTCTTGATAATTTAATTATATTAGGAGGAAGAGGCGGAAAGAGTGCGTATAATGCCTTTTAAACAGAGAACAAAGAATTTCCTTGTAATGAACGAAATAATTATTTGAGAACGTTTTAATATAACTTTATTTTGTGTTAAAAAAGAATTTAAAGCAAAAATAACAAAGGGGTCTGCTGTTATGTTTTTTTTTAATTGATTTATATTTTTTCTGTTTTATATTTGGAATTACGTTGAATTTAATATGAAATTTTACACTTAAACAAACATAGATAGCTAAAGCACATACAATGCAATATTTTAGATTTAACTTTAAACACTCACTTTACCAAAGACACGATACGACAAAAGAACAAAATCTGAAAGATGAAAGAAATACAATTTTACAGAAATAGAACCCTTCACAAAGGGATGTTATTATCCAGACTACAGTTTGTTTTAGACGGACGGTTGAAATTGCTTGAAAATTGATACGTCGGAAGCCCGAGGAAACAATTAGAAGAACCACAGTAATGATGCATCCCCTATGTCATTTAGACTTTGAAAATGTATAATATATAATTTAAGTTTTGCGCGATGCTCTCTTTAATACTACAATTATGTTACATTATAGTGCAACGTGTGAGTAGGCTTGGTTCTATGATTTGTTGTATTTTTTTTCTGTTGAAAGTAAGTTTTTTTATATCAGTTTATGTGATGAATACAAAGGTAGTTATGATGAAGTTATTCTACACTATTCTTTTTATTGTTGTAATTGAAATAAACTATGTTTTTGTTTACAACACGAATTTATGTATATTAAATTATTTTATTGTGTCAAATATGTTTTGAACCAAATCTACAGAAACTTACACACTTTCTACTTAATTTTCGAGACATTTTATATTGTGTGGCGGAACTAAACGTTTCGCTTAGTCTCGTTACTAGTACGAGGACAGAAAATATTGCTTTTACAGTCAGACGCTGTGCCACTGCTCCACGATGGCCTTGTATTTGGATAAGTAGGCTATTTTGCGGTAAGCTTACTATAAAAGTATAGATTTTAAGATTAAAAGTGTAAGCTTCACTTGACTAAACGAACAATTTAATTTGTATTATATTATTTTTTAATCCAAAAGAGTTTCCTGGATTAAAAAAAATAATATAATAAAATAATATATGCCTATGAGGCTTATTTAGTCAAAGTTCATGATTATAATATACCAATACATCATATTTACGGCGCAGCGATCAATCAGTTGCAGCTGTCATACCGGCCATTACTCAATTAAGATACTTGATCGATGCGACTGAGGGACAATACAAATCCCTACCGATTTCTGCCTAATACTAAAACCACACTTTTGAACTTACGTACATTTTTTTTTTGTTTCTATACTCTCTGGAATTTTTATATACTGAATAAAGTGAATGTCAGTACTTATAAGTTACTGGCTGATCTAGATGTTGTATTTGTTTAACAAAAAAAAAATCGATGTTAAATTTGTTTCTAAAACTATACTTTGTAGTCTAAAATTGTAAATATTACAGTAGTACAGTAATAAAGTTTACGTGTATTTGTATAAGTCCATTTTTTTTGGACAATGCATATTTATACAAAAAATATAATTTAAAATTACAATTAAAGATTATATTAATAAAGAAAACTATAATCTTACAATTATACTCTTCCCTTTATTTCTTTTCTAATTTTATTTTAGTTACGAGTCTAAACGTTCACGTCAATGTGTAAATTGTTTTTTTTTCTTGATTAATATATGTTTTGTATGAAACGACTCTTGTGAGGCAGGCTTTAATAACTGCGAGGTTATTATTGGTATGTACTAAATTTTAACTCACACTGTATCCCACATATAAAAGAATAGGCAGAGGAAACCTAGTGTTACTACTAGTGTTACTGTGTACTCCGTTCCCCACTTTACGCTGAATTTTCGGGGCATTGCGTGTTGAGTGGCGGAACTCAACACCACAATCCATAAACGTTGCGTTTACAGTCACACGCTTGTGCCTCGGCGCCACGACGCCACGGCCTCCTTCAGCACTCATCTGGAAATTTTCATTTAATAAATATTATTATACAATATATGATACAATATATAAACAGTCACTTCATATTGTGTATAACTATAAAAGATAGTCGCATTCGAACCCAAATACAAATATCAACACATTTAACACTATGCTAACACGGTATCAAGAAATGTATTTCGCTGTAATAAATGACTCGCGACAGACCCACTACTATCAAAAGCTTCATTAAAATTCATATTTATTAAGCGCAGTAAGTTGAAAACTGGAGTTACTAGTTCGCCGTCACATTCATCTTATCTCGTTTTAATCTGCCGACTCCTTGTCAGGAACGTCCTAACTCTGGTCCCGTGAGCAAAGACGCTTTAAGCTTAAAGGTGAGAACAAAGTGGGAAGAGAAGCGTTTTTTATGTTTTTTTGCGTATATTTTTTATGTGTATATTTTTTACCATAAATTAGCTTCATGATGTATTCCGCTCACAGCAGGGTAGGCAGAGAGAACCTAGTGTTAAAACACTCCGTTCCTAACTTCTCGCCGAATTTTCAACTCAACACCACGCTTTGTCTGGACACCACAGCGAAAAAATGGAAGTATACATTTAAAAAAATATTTCATTTCATCGAGTGCTGATCAAACCCATAAAACGTTGCGTTTATTTCTGTGCCAGTACGCCACGACTGGCCTCACTATCGTTATAGAATTTTAGCTTCACGCAGTGCTCCGCACATAGCAGGGTTGGCAGAGGCACTCCGTTTCTCACACATTCGTAAATTTTTGTGATATTAAGAGTTCAGAGGCAGAAATCAATACCGTGCATTGTCTTCTTACAAATAAATAAAGCAAGAAAATAAAAGTAGTTTGTTTCGCTAAGAATAGTCTTGTTTAGAGTCCGACGCTGTATTGCTCGCGATACTGAGTAATGAATGGCGAAACCCCACGCTTTGTCGTAACAAACTGGGAAAAGTGAAACCAATACTGTGCCACGATTTCATGTTTTTTGTATTAATGTTTTTTTTTCTTGAAAAAATTGGTAATTTTTTTTATCTGTGATGATGTCTTAAACAGCACCAGAATTAACAGTATGTTTACTGGTTATATTTAACAATATTAGATATTGGGCAAACATCATTTAATATAAGTAAATGGAAGTTTATGGAATTTCTATATATCAAAGAGCAGACAAAGTTAGACACGTTATCTTCTGTCACGGAAAATTCTTAAAATGTCAACATTTTAAAAGCCCCCAGCGACTTTCTAACAAGTTACCTTTGAAGCCAGATATTAAGTTAATATCAGTTTATTCGTCCAAACAATTAGTTTACGAGATTTAGACAAGTGAAGACTTGTGATCAAAGGATCTCTGAGACTAATCAAGACTCGAGGACGAATTTAACAGGTAGAATTCTTGATAATTTAATTATATTAGGAGGAAAAGGCGGAAAGAGTGCGTATAATGCCTTTTAAACAGCGAACAAAGAATTTCCTTGTAATGAACGAAATTATCATTTCAGAGCGTTTTAATATAACTTTATTTTGTGTTAAAAAAGAATTTAAAGTAAAAATAACAAAGTGGTCTGTTGTTATGTTTTTTTTAATTGACTTATACTTTTTTCTTTTTTACAATTGGAATTACGTTGAAATTAATATGAAAATTTACACTTAAACAAACATAGATATGATAGGTAAAGCACATACAATGCAATATTTTAGATTTAACCTTAAACACACATAGATATGATAGGTAAGGCACAACATACAATGCAATATTTTAAATTTAACCTTAAACACTCACTTTACCAAAGACACGATACGACAAAAGAACAAAATCTGAAAGATGAAAGAAATAACATTTTACAGAAATAGAACCCTTCACAAAGGGATGTTATTATCCAGACTACAGTTTGTTTTAGACGGACGGTTGAAATTGCTTGAAAATTAATACGTCGGAAGCCCGAGGAAACAATTAGAAGAACCACAGTAATGATGCATCCCCTATGTCATTTAGACTTTGAAAATGTATAATATATCATTTAAGTTTTGCGCGATGCTCTCTTTAATACTACAATTATGTTACATTATAGTGCAACGTGTGAGTAGGCTTGGTTCTATGATTTGTAATATGTTTTTTTTTCTGTTGAAAGTAAGATTTTTTTATATCAGTTTATGTGATGTACGCAAAGATAGTTATGATGAAGTTATTCTACACTATTCTTTTTATTCTTGTAATTGAAATAAATTATGTTTTTGTGTACAACACGTTATTGTGTATATTAAATTATTTTATTATGTAAAATATGTTTTGAACCAACACTTTCCACTCAATTTTCCAGATATTTTATGTTGTGTGGCGGAACCATAGTTTCGTTACCAGCACGAAGAAAGAAGATATTTCATTTACAGTCAGACACTGTGCCGCTGCGCCACATTGGCCTGTTCTATTTTTTACTGTTATGAATATTTGGACAACTAGGCTATTTGTCGGTAAGCTATAAAAAGTTTAAACTTCACTTGACTAAATGAACATATTTATTTGTATTATACTATTTTTTAATCCAAAAGAGTTTCCTGGATTAACAAAAATAATATATAATAATAAATTAATATATGTCTATGAGGCTTATTTAGTCAAAGTTCATGATTATAATATACCAATACATCATATTTACGGCGCAGCGATCAATCAGTTGCAGCTGTCATACCGGCCATTACTCAATTAAGATACTTGATCGATGCGACTGAGGGACAATACAAATCCCTACCGATTTCTGCCTAATACTAAAACCACACTTTTGAACTTACGTACATTTTTTTTGTTTTTTTTTCAATACTCTCTGGAATTTTTATATACTGAATAAAGTGAATGTCAGTGCTTATAAGTCACTGGCTGATCTAGATGTTGTATTCGTTTAACAAAAAAAATCGATATTAAATTTGTTTCTAAAACCATATTTTTTTATCAGCTTTTCGCTGTATCCCGCACTCAGCAGGGTAGGCAGAGGAAACCTAGTGATAAGACACTCCGTTCCCCACTTTCTGCCGAATTCTGGAGGCATTGCTTGTTGAGTGGCAGAAGTCAACGCCGCGCTTAACCTCGACACCAGAGCGAAGAAATGAAAATATTAATGTAAGTAATTATTTCATCTCCTCGAGTGGGAATGGAACCCAGAACCAGTCCAGGTTTTACAGTCACACTTTGTGCCCCTGCGCCACGACTGGCCTCAACTATATAATATATGATACAATATATAAACAGTCACCTCATAGTATGTATAATTATAATAGATTCGATTTGGTTCGATGGCCACTGCATTCGAACCCAAATACAAATATCAACACATTTAACACTATACTAACACGGTATCAAGAAATGTATTTCGCTGTAATAAATGACTCGAGACAGACCCACTACTATCAAAAGCTTCATTAAAATTCATATTTATTAAGCGCAGTAAGTTGAAAACTGGAGTTACTAGTTCGCCGTCACATTCATCTTATCTCGTTTTAATCTGCCGACTCCTTGTCAGGAACGTCCTAACTCTGGTCCCGTGAGCAAAGACGCTTTAAGCTTAAAGGTGAGAACAAAGTTAGAATAGAAGCGTTTTTTATATTTTTTTGTCTATATTTTTTAAATGTATATTTTTTACCATACATCATGATGTATCCCGCGCACAGCAGGGTAGGCAGAGAGAATCTAGTGTTGAGATACTCCGTTCCTCACTTCTTGCCGAATTTTCAACTAAAAGCCGCGATTTGTCTGGACCACAGTGAAAAAATGTAAATATATATTTTAGTAAATATTTAATTTCATCGTGTGCAGATCAAACCCATAAATAGTTGCGTTTATTTTTGTGCCACTACGCCACGGCTGGCCTCACTGTTATACATTTTGAGCTTTACGCAGTGCTCCGCATATAGCAGGGTTGGCAGAGGCATTCCGTTTCTCATACACTCCTAATTTTTTGTGACATTAAGAGTTGAGAGGCAGAAATCAACACCGTGCGTTGTCTTCTTACTATAGCAAGAAAATAAAAATAGTTTTTTTCGCCAAGAATAGTCAGTCAGTCTCGTTTAGAGTCCGACGCTGTATCGCTCGCGATACTGAGTAACGAATGGTGAAACCCCACGCTTTGTCGTAACAAACTGGGAACAGTGAAACTAATACTGTGCCACGATTTCATGTTTTTTTTTTTTGAAAAAATAGGTAAAATATATTTTTTATCTGTGATGATGTATTAAACAGCACCAGAATTAACAGTATGTTTACTTGTTATATAAGATATTGAGCAAAAATGTCTATATAAATAATAGTCACTCCCGCGTATCTCATACAATATACTACCAGCCTATTTCGGTGCGGGGAATCTTGCTAAAGTAAATATTTGGCGGGGTAATTAGCGTCTTGGAACTAGAAGGAGTAACTTAAGTGCCCGACTTGCAACATTACTGATGCCACCGTAATGATCTAACTGATGCATTATGTTTAATGAGCATTCATTTTTTTTTGAGGCCAATCGTGGCGCAATGGCACAAGCGTGTGGCTATAAGCGCGACAGGTTCGAACCCATAGGTTCGATTCCCATTCGAGGAAATTAAATATTCAATATTTTCATTTAAATGCTCTGGTGTCGAGGCACAACCCAGTGTTGAGTTCCGTCAACTCAACATACAATGCCTTTAGAATTCGGCGGAAAGTGAAGAGCGTAGTGTACTAACACTAGGTTCCCACTGCCTACCCTCCCAAATGCGGGATACGGCGCAAAGTTGTATGTATCATTTTCAAGCAAATTATTCCTGGGTAATTTTAGTATTAGTATTTTTTACTGAGATCGTCTTTCAGTCTAGCTCAAATAGGATTATAGTGCTTCGAAATCCAACTAGTATTACAAAAGCTTGTGGTTAAGTTTATTTTTACCTAAAAATAAACTTAACCACTACTTAATTAACAGCAAGGTGGGTAATAATAACCTTGCTGTTAATTAAGTAAATAGGGCTTGAGACTTCCTGACAATTCAAAAAATTAAGTGACATCAGTCTAACTTTTTTTTTCAAATATTCAGTCTTTCTAATATGCTAGCAAAATATGTCTATATGTACATTTTATGGAAATTCTTTTAAAACATATATTAAAGCGCACATAGCACAGTACCTTGTATTTAGAAGTAAGCGTTATGAATTTTAGAGTAACTATAATACAAAATATTATTAATAGTAGTCGTGGCGTAGCGGCACAAAGTGTGACTGCATAACCGAAGAAACTAGATGAAATATTTACTTAAATTTATATTAACATTTCATCGCTCTGGTGTAGAGGCAAAGCACGGCGTTGAGTCCTGCCACTCAACACGCAATGCCTCCAGAATTCGGCAGAAAGTGGGGAACGGAGTATCCTAACACTAGTTTTCCTCTGCCTACCCTGCTGTATGCTGGATACAGTGTGAAACTGATTTTTATTTTAAAATTCATTATAAAAAAAATATATATTTAAAACCGTAAAACATGATAAATTAATTACGAAATTGTTTACATTATTCCATTATCCTCCTTGTATTCCACATAACTTAGTACCAAATCAAAAGTTTTTTGGACACAAAAATTCCAGCTATTGTATGTAATATAATTTTGATCATAATAAAAACATTGTCCGATTATTATTAAATTATTAAAATTATCTGAAATATTTCGCGTATATGAAAAAGTACATAATATTATTTAATACCTATCTATCTCTATCATATATGTCATCTATGGTTTTTTTAATAAATCAACGAAAGTAAATTATAAAGTATTTGAGTATCATTTGTTCAAATTTTGTATTTTTAAGTATATTAGCTACTTAACTATGTACCTCCGAAGTCTTCCCACCCTTCTGTCCCGTCCTTCTAATGACATAAAGAGAGTTCATATTATTGAATATTTGAATGCACAGTTACTTATTAATCAATCTTATGGACTAATATTAATATATATATTGTAAGTAACAATAAAGTTTATATAAGCTATTTATAGCTAATTGGATTGTCTAATTTTAATATTTTTTTAGACTTTATTATCAGCTTCGCCCTGTATCCCGCACACATCAGGGTAGGCAGAGGGGACCTAGAGTTAAGAAACTCCATTCCCCACTTACCGCCGAATTCTGGTGGCATTGCGGAGCTCAACGTCGCGCTTTGTCTCGACACCAGAGCGAAAAAACGGAAATATGAATTTAAATAAATATTTCATTTCTTCGAGTAGGAATCGAACCCTCAACCAGTCGCGTTTACAATCACACATTGTGCCCCTGCGCCACGACTGGCCCATACAAATTGGTGCAAAATATATGGTTTATACACCACTACACAGTCTTATCCTAAGATTATCTATTCAAATTACTAAAACTAATTAAAGTTGCCAAATCACGGAACAAATCAAAGTTATCCCTCTAAATGAATATAACATTAAACATAGGAACATATACACTGTGGTACCCCAAAACTATACGCTATACACGTCCAAAATTATCTCCGCCAAAGCGTGACCAGCCCAGATGTAAGATAAGGTGTATCTAATTGAAACATGCCAGAGGTCCCGGACTGATAGATAGATGGGGGGTTCAAAAACTACTATCAAAATAGTCCCGAGGGTATTGTTATGATTTATATGAAAAGTTATTTTTCTTTTATGTAAAAATATCTAACGCCTATTCTTATTGAGAACTTAGAAATGGCAACTGAAATATATGTTTATGTTCTGACCGGTCCGCCTTTAGAACTGTGTGTGCCTTATGAGTTTTTGAATATATAACGTTATTAGATAACACTTAATCAGATTTTTTAAATTCTTACGTGATATTGTCCAGTTTTATACGAAATCATTGATAGTAAAAAAAATACTATGTGACTACGTTTTTAGTTCCATGTCTTTTTTTGAGTTTTAGAACCCAACATCTTACTTTGTCTAAATATTGCCTAAACTTCAGCAATAAAATTATTTTAAATGTATATATCAATCATTATCAATAATTTTTCATGTAGTGGAAATGGAATCCACTTGATCCAAGCTACTTTTTATTGTGCCGACTATTCAACATAAATATACAAAAAATCATAATCAAAATGAAAATACAACATCCCAAACCACGCACATTTAACACCGCGGTAAACAGTTAGCTGTAACAAATAAACTAAAATTAATTGGTTGCAGCGAGGGCCAACGTGAACCGCAATTAGTAGTTTAACGACGCATACCATCTAATGACTCGACTACTTCGGAGTGCTGACCGCACCACGTCTGAGATTAACATTTACAAATTATCCTAATAACTTATTAAATTGAAAACAAGTTTAGTGTTTATATTGAAATAATGAAAGACGGGAGTATTTCAACAGTAGTTTCGTTCTGCCTACCTTGCTATTAAGTAAAGTAGAATATATTGTAAAGCTGAGAAAATAAGAGAAGGAAATACGTATACATAGATAAATACAAAATATTCAAATTATCCAAATAGATATATTACGCCAGTCGTGGCGCAGGGGCACAAAGTGTGACTGTTAAAGCGACGGATTGTGGGTTCGATCCACACTCGAGGAGATGAAATATTTACTTAAATTTATAAGGACAAGCGCGGCGTTAAGCTCTGTCATTCAACACCCAATGCCTCCAGAATTCGGCAGAAAGTTTGAAACGGAGTGTCTTAACACTAGGCTCCCTCTGCCTACCCTGTAGTGTGTGAAGCTGATGATGATGATGATGATATACTTTGCAGTCTTTAAGCTTTATTCCATATATGTGACAAGACAATTCTTCTCATAAACTCTGGAAGTCGATTATTGCCTCTTTTTACAATATATTGATTAATATTAATATTATTGATGATATAGATTTAACCAATAGTTTCTCGAGTCAAATATGTAAAGTAGATTAGATGATAGTAGTTTGGTTAAGGACTGCGCCAAACAATTTCAGTATGCACTGAAAGTCTACCCAAAGAATAATGCCACAAGAGTCTAGAAGAAGATATAGAAGATGTAGTCGTATGTATATATATTAATGTCTTCCAGTTAAAGAAATATTAGTACACTCATTATGGAGAAAAAGAGTGGTTACTACATGGCTATTTAGTGTAAGGACCACGAAGAAGTGGCGCCGACGAACGTGCCCAGCAATTAATGATTACACGGATATAAAAAACGTTGAAATGTTCTTTTTATTAATTTTGATAACATTAAAAAAATCTACTTCACGCTGTATCTCGCACACAGCAGGGTAGGCAGAGGGAACCTAGTGTGGAGACCGTTCCTTATATCCTGTTGATAAGATAATGCATGTTTATTTTTTTTCTATTTATTTATTATATTTCGTATACTTTAAATAACTAAAAATAAATTAAATAAATATACTTAACTTTACACAATTTAACATTGATAGAAGCGAGATCACAATAAAATGAGGTAGGCAGTAGTAGAAGGTAAGGTAGGCAGAAAAAACTTAATGTTAAGACACTATGTTGCCCACTTCAAGACATTATATGTTGAAAGATGGAAGTCTTTAATTGGCTTGTTAACCAGATTAGTATAATTTAAATATAATAATTCCGCTTCAATTTAATTTATGTTATTATTAAAACAGATATTTTTTTAGATGGGAACTGAACTAAAAACCTACTTAGACATATTAAAATAAAACGGATTTTATATTTTTATAATATTATAATATATATATTTTTATTTATTATATATATTTTTAATCAATTTGTCTCATCTAGATATAATTAACGTGGACTTACGCAATATACTATGAAAGTCTCTACAAAACAGTACAAAGATTTATTTATTGTTATGTATCGGAAACGCCTTCGGTGCGTTTCTAACATATTGCGGCGACGTCTGCTCGTAGGGCTTAGAAATGGTGTGCTTATAATAGTCACTTTGAGATATTGTATTTTTATGGAATGTTATTGTAGCAATTTATTTAGTTATTCAATAAATAAAAATGATGAAATGATTTCATAAGCTTCAGAGTTTTTATTTTTAATTAAAATTTATTCTATGATATATAAAAAAGAAATCTTCAAGCTTTTTCCCGCATAGCAGGGAAGACTTAGGGAACAGAGTGTAAAGACACTCTGTTTCCCATTTTCCATCTCACGTTGTACAGATAAAATATATTTTTTTATTTTTTGAGCTTCACACTGTATCCCGCGCTACCTTAGCAAGGTAGGCAGAGGGAACCTGGGAACCTAGTCGCATTAAGATACTACGTTTCTTCCCCACTTACAGTGCAATTCGGAGGTATTGCGTGTTAAGTGACGGAGCTCTGCCTCATTACTAGAGCGAAAAAATGGAAACATTAAATATTTCCTAGTGGGAATCGAACCCACAATCTGTCGTGTATACAGTCGTACGCTTGTGCCTATAAAGCCCAGTTGCGCCACAACTGGTATAATTTTATTTTTTTAATTTCTTAGAATTAATAAGCTAATTATTATTAATTATTCATTAGCAAGAAATAAATTTTATTTCTATAGTATTTAATACTAGTAAGTAAAAAAGTTGTGCTACAACTATAATAAACAAAAAAAGATTCCACAAAAAAATATCTGGTTCTAGCTTACATAAAATTAATTACAAAAATCGGTAACGGAATGTAGGTTACGTTTAAAAACACAAAACAAATTAAAAATCAATCAATCATTATGTTTAAGTAAGAAGCTGTCATGGTAGTGGCCCTGAGCACAAGCGTGTCAGTAAGCGCGACAGGTTGTGGGTTTGATTCCTACTCGTGGAAATGATATTTTTAATATTTTTATTTTCCCCGCGCTGGCAAGTGACGCAGCAAACGAGCGTTAAGTTTCGTGTTGAGTGTAACACGCATTACCTTTAGAATTCGGCCCAGCTTTGTTTACCGGAGCGGAGAAATGACTACAGCGCTTAAAGTCAGACGCAGACCTGTTGTACCACAAAGACTTTAAAATTATATATTTTTTTAGCTAGTGTTAAGTCACTCCATTCCCTACGCACCGCTACATTTTTGTGACATCGAATGGCGGAATCAAACACAATAAACGCATGAAAATGAAAAAAAAATTCTCGAGTCAAAATCGAACCACAACCGTCAAGCGTATAGTCAAAAGCTGCCCCACAGCACTAACCTAACCTAACCTTTTCTATGAACAAAATTTCGCCTTCGAACCCACAACTATCGTAAGTAAAGTTGGGCATGTTTCAACTGCGCTATACGCTTATTAATAAAATAAATTAACAATATTAAGAACTCAACATCACATCCTATACTTCCTGTTATCCCTTTTTGCTAACCTTTCCCGGGCAGCGGTTCCAGTTTTTCAAAGGACTTCGGACTTATGCTTCGCCACACAAAGAGATAAGGCTCACACGACCTCCCGTTAATATCAATCACCGTGTGCGTCACCCGTCAATATTGATAAGAATTTCAATGGACATAGGGTTTTTGCGGTACCGAGTTGGTTAGTTTTTGCCTTGTTTTCTTAAAGTTTATTTTCGTTTCGAGAAACCGGAATAGTTTCTGATTTGTTAGACAGTATAAACCTCTAAATATATAAAAATTAAAATGTCCAATTTGGCATTTTTCATCGTTTTCTATATTTTTGTATCTTTTTTTACACTCGAGGAGATGTAATATTTGCACTGTGTCTTACCACAACGATTTTATGAAAATAATAATTCCTCCGAAAGGAAATCGGACCCACAACCGTGGTGTTGGCCTCAATATATTTACATACACATAGACATCTGCACATTCCTACATTCCAACACATAGTTTAGTCATAAACAATATAAGAGGAAACCTATAATAAAAGCAGGTAAAAAAACGACCTCCATTAAATATTTGATTGAAATATTTTTTGTAATAACTTCAATTATTCGCTCCAATTGTAACTGAAAATCCAAACTTGTGTACTTTGATGGGAAAGCAATAAAATGATAATATTGCCTATAATTAAAACTCAGTCTTGCGAAAACTCATCAAATTTTACGGCAACTCATAAATTCAATAGAATTTAGAGATGTTATATTCAAATATTCTTAGATGTTGGTAGATCATCCTTTACTACGAAGTTTTGTTTATTACGTTCATGATATGTAGAAACAACAGCTTTACATTGTACCCAACATATAGTACGACAGAAGGAAGCTAGTGTCAAGATACTCCATTAACAACTTTCCGCCTTATTTTCGAAACACTGCATATTGAACGGCAGATCTCTGCGCCGCGCTTTGTCCTTTTAACAGAGGGAAGAAATGAATATACAATATTTAATATCTAGCAATATTGTTCACTAATTCGATATAAAAATATTATTAAATTCATAAAAAAATAAAAGTATTTATTATATATATTATATTGATATCAAACCCGTCGGTTACATCTTCGGTGCATATAGGGGCAACGGAATGATACAATAATTCACGGCTTCCCGCTGCAACCATCGCGTCGTTATTGGAATCTCACCGTCTTACAGTCTTGTCATGGAAATGTGTATCGGTAAATGTTGAAGGAAAATATTTCTGGATTCTTTGAATATCATTTTATATTAAATATTGGGATATATGTATCATTTTTAATATATTTTTCATTTTTGTATATACCTACATATATAAAAATACTATATTTATATTGAAAATAAGCTTATTATTACACAGATTGTAAAATTAACTAAAATCATAATCTAAAATTATTTTCAAATTACTGTTTTACTTATAAGAAACATGTTTATTATGTATTTGGGAAAAAATTATTAACGTGTAACGTTTATTACACATACTTTGTGTTATATTGGTAAAAGAAGTAGGAATTTTATATGTAGATATGTACTTTTTTAGAAAACGTATAAAAATTTGAATGTTGCGACCAGGCCTGGTCCTGGCCTGGTCCTGGTCGGTTTTTAAATAAGTATTTTCCTTTCCTAAGTGTGGAGCAGCACTAAAAAACTGTTAAAAATAATGAACTATTACTTATTTTCTGAGGTAATGAAAAAAAGACGCACATTGTGAAAGATGTACATACATATATAATTCCTACTACTTTTACTACCAATATAGAACTATATATGTGTACTATTGTATACAATAAAAATAATTGAAATTACTTATATAGTAAGACTAATTTTTTTTGGAAAAATATAGAATTCCGCTTCATTGGCCAATTGTACATTTCATTCGTATTTTAGAGAACATTTCCTGGTTGTCAAAGAGACGGGCGCTCCCCCTTTATTAAGACGCCGGACATGACTAAGCTCTTACATCAATCCATTTTGTATTAGCAAATGATACATTAGTATAAAATGGTGATTCTATACAGTTAGTTTATTTTTGGTAAATGTGATCTAGTACGATCTGACCGAATGTTATATGTATGTCTTCGGTATATACGGAACGATTCGTTCAGATATATTCAGTATATAGGTAAGCACCGCTTACGTAGTGTTAGGACACTCCGTAGGCTTTGAGTGGCTCAACTCAATGCCTTTGTACATTGGTAATTAAAAGTATTATTTAAAGCTTTATATAAGCATTTACATTATATGTATCTAGTAATGTGGCCAAATGTAACACTTTTTGATTAAAATTTCACTCGACTGAATGTCAACTTGTAGTTCAATAAAAACTTCAATAATAAAATAATTTTCTTATATACAACATAAGTATTATATGAAAAATAACAAAGCTATAGAGAATCCGATTTAAGATTAAAATGATTACAGCGAGATTTGAATGAGGTTTTAGCTTACAATAAGCATTGTACAGAGGGCTGGCGGTGAAATTTCATTTTTCATTCCATGTTTTTCCTGAGAAAGTGCAAATGACGCTTGAAGAGATTTGTGAAAAGCAGGTCGCGGCGACAGTGACTGTAACACAAGGGTGCGGTAGACGGGCGTTTACATACTGATCGTAGGTTTTTAAAGACTATTATTATGTATATATTACTCGGAAACTGGCCCTGTTGGTCTGACCACTGAGCCATATGTAGCTTAAACGATTTCCAATAGGCGTGGGTTCAAATATCGCTACGTTCTATAAAAAAAGTGTTATTCTTCCTTAAATGTGGAGTGTGGTGGTAAAAAACATGTTTAATATTATAAGAGAGGCCGTCGTGGCACTGAGACAGAAGGGTGTGACTGTAAGGAGAAGGGAGGATTGGATAATTATTCATTAATATTTTTTTTCATCGCTCTGGCACCAAGGCAAAAGCTCGGCGTTGAGTTCCGCCACTGTACAGTTAATACTATTACACTATCTAATTATATAATTATTATAAGAATATTAGACCAATAATAAATTATTTTATACATTATAAAAGCTCATTATAATTAGTTTTTTTTATATTATAGGGTTAAATTTATTTATTCAACTGAAACACTTTTGTATTTATTGTATAAATATTTTATTTCTGTAATTATTACATGTATTGTATTAAATTCAGTTTTAAATAGAGTATTTTAAAAATCATATGAAATATTTACTTTTTCTTTTTTTCTTTCTTTTTTTATACTTATCGACAGAAATACAAAAAATAAAATAGCATTAAAAAAATGGGAAATATATGTTTAAAATGCAAATAAATCACATTATATTATAATTAAAAGGTACACAAAACTCATTGAAAATATTTTTTATCAAAAAATCCTTCGAGCCGGATTTGAACCAGCGACCTATGGATTACAATGATACCCGCTACAGTCCACCGCTCTACCAACTGAGCTATCGAAGGTATACAAAAAACAGAATATTTACGTATACCTATAAAAAGTGAAAGGTGTTCTGTTAACGCGTTATCGTATGACGATTGATAAAAATACATCGTATCTTGTTCTGATTAATGATTATTTGATATGAAGACAGAAATATTTCATATTAATAATATTATGTTTTTGAGACATAATACATTTTAGTATACCCTTATCTATATATTTTCTTATTATGACATTGGTACTAAGAAAGATTTTTAAGAATAATCGCTATAAATTTTATATTTTAAAGGTTTTATTTCTTGACATCTACTTAGCTTCTGCATTTTACGTGGTGGGGAGAGAAACGTCATACTGTTCCCCCTTTTTCATTAATTTAAAAAGATTGCGTATTGAATAGTGAAAGGCAACGTCGTGAGCGCCGTCAAACCAGGCCAAGAAATATTTGAAAAACATCTATACAGTAATAAAACTATGCCACTGCGATTATAACTGTTTTGTTGAGTAGCAATTATATACTAAACTATATACTATATTAAAACAATTTAAATATTCGACTTAAATTCACACTCAATTGGAAAAAATGCGCGGATATATAATAAAATTTGAAAATAAAAAATCCAAAGGCCGACCATTTCATAGACACTTAACGGTTAAAACGGAATAACAAAAATGTTTTCTTTAATTAATTTGTCAGAAAGAAGAAGAAGAAGAAGCTTATGTTTCCAGTCTTGTTCAAACTTTAAACATGACACTTTTTGACTCAATCACCACCGTAGGAAATTAAATAATTAATAGTATCATTTCTTCGCTCTTATGTCGAGGCAAAGCGCGGCATTGAGTACCGCTTTTCGACACGCAAAGCCTCCAAAATTCGCCGGAAGGTGGGAAATGGAGTGTCACATGACATTAGGTTCCCTCTGCCTACCATGATGTGTGTGTGGGATACAGCATATATAAAACAATATTATTTTCTAACGCTCGTCTACAACACCGAGATGTAAACAACGTTGAGTCTGCATTAAGCCATTCAAGCCGGATCGTTGTTTAATTGTCC
Source organism: Heliconius erato x Heliconius himera (assembly GCA_013421005.1). NCBI lineage: Eukaryota > Metazoa > Arthropoda > Insecta > Lepidoptera > Nymphalidae > Heliconius > Heliconius erato x Heliconius himera. The sequence goes on from JAATLQ010010207.1 coordinate 47,362, forward strand.
CTTTGTTCGTCAGCAGATGATCTGATTCCTGCTGTTCTTCGGGTAGGGATAATTCTATTATTCTAGCTCTGCAAATTGTTATTTTTATATATTATTATGAAGAAATTGCTTTTTAAGCCGAAGTAATATGTATAAATTTAATATCTTTTGTCTATACTCTTTTGTATTGTTGTAGTGTCTCCGCTCTTTTCATTACCTGTTTAGCCGAATAAAAAATTGTGTATCACTCGGTTTTAAAAAGGAATTCGAATCCACGACCATTTTCTAAAATATCAGACACATTGTAAGTGTTTTAGGATAGTTTATTATATTCATATTATGTACATAATTTTGTCTACAAAGTAATTACCTGGTATTTCTTTCATCTTTGCTATCCAATGTTATATGATAAAATAAACATGTTAGATATAATTGGCTCGCCGCACATATTTCTATATTTCTATCTTCACATACTACTCGTATGTAGTGTAAATGGTGACTTATTTATATCACACACAATTATAATTTCCATTTTCTGCTTATTTTTAGTATTATATTAACAGGAAATGGAAGTGGATAAACATTTTTCACATTTAAAAATCGCATTTGTTATTTCCCACCATACAGAATATTTATATTTTAGCGTATTTTTTTAAAATTAACTTAATAATTAAATTAAAGCAAACATGTTTCATCGTAATAAAAAACCAAATTCTAAAGCACATTCATAGAAAGTTACGAATAGACGTGGACTGAATTTCATTGTTCCAAACGCCCGTATCGTCTCTATATTTGTTTATCGATCAATAGACATAACAATCAGCTTTCAGTACTCAATGTTAGGGAAACTGCTGTGCATGCAGTTTTCAGTATAGTGGCAGTGCTATAAACCCTTTCATGTGGACTCACCGGCAATCTCGGCCGCGATGACGCTGCATTTCGGCTCGAAGGACCAGAATATAGACGCCTGATTGACAGCGGATTTGTAATATTATATCTGGGTTACTAGGTATAATTAAATAATATTTACATATTATTATTTAAAATATTTCTTAACTTGGAATAATTATTAATTGTACGTGGGACTGTAAATGTGGTTGTGGCTGCGATTCCCGCCCGAGGAGCATTTTTTTTCTATGGTAACCAATTTTCTATGGTAAAAATCAACACGCAGTGTCTTAAGAATTCAGCGGAAAGAGGAAACGGATTTGTCTGAATGGGGAACGGAGTGCTTAAGTTCTAGGTTCCTTCGAAATTTACTTCTGCCTACCCTGCAATGTGCGGGATACATCGTAAAAATAAAAAGCGTGGCCAATACAATACCTATTAAAAGTAATTTACAAGAATTTTAATAATTATCGAATTAAAAAAAGAGCAACTGTTAAGATTTTTTTCCGATGATTCTCATAACTGACTTTTGAGCTGGTGATATCTGTCAAAAATTGATAGATAGAATGTGTTTCTAAGAGTATTTCTAAACAAAGAATATTTCAATTGTAATTTTACATAAATTAGTTTTTTATAAAATTTCATATTTTTATACTTTATTTCAGTATAATATTTTATCAAGACACTTTTAATAATTGTAAAATATCCTTGTTCTTATAAAGAACGCTATTTAATAGACGAAATTCATTTAATACCAACTTTTGAATAAAAGCAATTAAATAATAAATCACTTATCCGTATTGTACCTTGAGAATTTAAGCACCTGACATTTTAGAAAATATATTGTAAGGTAAAATTCATTATATAGCTAAATGCTTTAGCATACTTAATTTAATGACAAAACGGAAGACAGTGATTAAAGAATTACTTTGAAAAGGAGATAATATAAAATATTTAAATATTTAATTTAAGTATAGTAGTAGTAATAATAAATCAAATATTCAGATGATATAATGATTATATGCAAATCACTTATCTATATAAATATTTCTAAGAAGAAACTCAGGAACGAAGAAACACAGTCGAGTTTGGCTATTCTAGAGGTGCCCTGACTAATACGATATTTGTTCTTACGCATACGGGTATGCGAACGATGCGGATCCTCGAGCCACCGCTGTTATACCACAGACCATCACTGTTCCATCCAGTCCATAAAAGTAATGTCCTCCATCTTCCCTTTTCCCAACCCCCTTCTTGGGCTTGGCTAAGGCGTCGCTGCTTAAAAACGTGTAGGCTGCGATAAGTGGGGGCTAGGGCTATCGTGTCAAGTACGAGCACGGGTAAAGACGCTAGTACCGACATGGAAATCCATAGTGCTTTTCCAAGAAGACTCGCTGGAAAGGCAATAAGTACCGTAACATCGGACATGTTACCGGCTTATATATACGGATTCACGTTCAGGTAAAAACAGTGTAGCGGTAGTGCTTTCTGAAGAGGTTCCAGAATGGGCTCTTTGATGTTGAACGTCGGTGCGACTGCTTGATGAGGATAAAGATGCTCATTGAGGGCGGTACGACAAACTTAATCAATTCCTATGCTTCCTAGGCGGGCCGTAGCCAGTTCGAAGAGGATTCATTCTAGGAGCCGTAAGAAGAAGGTTTCTTGGCTTTCTATTTTGGCCTTTCAAGAGCTACTATTTTAAAACATGTTATATACATCAATACGCTATTACCCAAGCCGTACCTCAATCTTAACGAGCAAAAACCTTCAGTAGTAAGCGGCGGATTACCCTGATTCCCATAATTACAAGCTATCCGTATCCGAACACTATGTCATCGTGACGCCATTAGCGGTAAGCGGAATTGTTTGCACCAAAGCTCTGTGTTTTAATAATGAACGAAAAACAGTAATTAGGACATCATATTGTGTCGCGTGCGTGAATGGGAATGTGAAATATGGTGGCCCATTTGTGTGTGTGTGTGTGTGTAACAAGTTGTTGGTAAGTATTTTTAATTAGGCGTGGTATTTGTATTTTCTTAATTTTTTGAAAATGTGTATGTGTAGTTTCCAGGTTTTTTTCATATGCACTTAGTCTCATAACATATTGCGTGTTCTCATAATGACCTCATTGACTCATAATGGTCTTGTTACCAAAGCGAAGAAATGAAAATTTGTTCCATTGAGTGGGACCGATTCCACAGCCGTGGCATTTGCAGTAATACTTAGCTTCGATGGCATATTCAAATTAGAAAAAAATTTTATACACGTTACACGTTATTTCATTTTCAGAAAAACCTTAAGATATTTGTATCACTTAGATTTTACTTGATGTCTATTTCTGAAGAAACCAGCGTTACATTTCGTAGCGCAGAAGACACTCAAGACTGAGGAGGGATAGTTCTATCTACTATCATCCCTCCCTTATAATATACGTAATATACATAGAGGCCAGTCGTGGCCCAGCGGCACAAAGTGTGACTGTAAAACCGACTGGTTGTGGGTTCGATCCCCACTCGAGGAGATGAAATATTTACTTAAATTTATATTTCCATTTCTTGCCTCTAGTGTCGAGGCAAAGCGGAAGCTCCAGTATTCGGCAGAAAGTGGGGAACGGAGTGTCTTAACACTAGGTTCCTCTGCCTACCCCGCTGTGTGCAGGATACAGCGTGAAGCTGATTATTATTTTATTAATATACATATAACCTTTATGTAGAAACACAATATAATATAGTTATTACAAGATAACATTAGAGTATGATGGAGAATGTAAAATTAACTAGCAAATATGCAAATATGCATGCATGCACATGTAATCAGCCGCGCGACCAGACTGCCTTATCTCGGCGGCATCGCCACAAATTACTCCCCGACGGACCGAGATACAATCTCGTACGCACTGGGGATGCTTAGCTATAGTTTTTCTCCCCGCTATAAGGAATTTTAGTTATTTTTTGATTAGATTTTACATTGAGGCCGTCGTGGCAAAATGGTACAGCTTGTGGATTGCAAACGCGACGGTTGTGGGTTCGATTTGCTCTCGAGGAAATTAATTATTTAATATTATCTAATCGCTCTTCTAATACGACAAAACGCGGCTTTGAGCTCCGTCACTCAACACCCAAATGTACCGAAAATTCGGTGGAAAGTGGGGAACGAAATCTTACACTAGGTTCCCTCACCTATTTCGCTTTATGCGGGATAGAACGTGAAGCTAAAATTAATACTGATTATATTTAGAAATATAATCGTGGCCCATATATTTATATAAGTGTTTGAGCATTAAAAGTAGGTTTGGTTTTCATTCAAAAGTGTGAGCGTGTTTAAATTATTTTTATTTGGTCAGATTAGACACAGTGCAGCGTTGGTTTCAGCGATACAAAACACAATATCTAAAAATATAACAATAATATAGTTATTTATTATTATGTCACTAATTTTCGTTCTCCTGACAACATACGCAATGTTAAAATTACATTTACATGTATATTATGCTGTAATATACATAAACGTATTAAATTAAATATGCGACACTCACGTTTATATACAGGGTGGAAGTGTAAGCACCACATTAAATGAAACCACAGTTTTAACTACTCTATAAAAGCCTAATATAAATCAGAAAAAAATAAATTCCCAAAAATGAAAAAGTTATTTTTTCCAACAAAATAAATAATAAAATTGTCGTTTTAAAATAAAACGCCATTTGTAAGGACGACGCACGCACACATAAACCTATCAAAGGAACACCGCCGCACACGGCTCATTCCGAAATCAAGTCGTAGGTATTGGCGATAAAGTTCAAAGTTGTTTAACCTTTAGTAATATTTTTGTAGTAGTAAGTGTTTACGTTATTGGGATATATACGTAATTGCGTCACACGAAATACAGGTATGGATAAAAATCTTGAAATGAAAAAAAAATCCTACGTCCAAACTGTTGAGGCATCTTGATTAATTTCTTTAGGTATGGGTTTGAAATATTTTGCCCTATATGCTGTTTCCGTAAAAGGAGCGCTGCCTCTTCTACCTGTATAGTACCAGAATGATGTTGAAAGAATGGAAACATACTGTCTTAATACTAGATTTTCAGCCTAATTAAACCCTAATTAAGTGCGGGAAATAGGGTGAAGCAAAAAAAATAATAAAAGTAAGTATATACAGTAGACCTAACTATCAATTGTCTATTCGACACACGTTTTATACAGTAAAACGTAATGATAGACAAATGCTTACACAAACGCTAAATAAGCCGGGTCGAAGCCATAAGTAGTGGAGGTATTAGCGAAATCCCTAGTAATGGTGCCCCTTCGATATGTAGGGGATGGGAATGGACAGACTCACCGAGATCAACTTTTAGGGTCAGGACGAATATACTTAATCAATATCTATTTACTTTCTTTTATAAAAAATAACGTTTCTTAAGTTATATTACTTTTTTGTAATATGTGTAAAATAAAATAAAATAATTATGTAAAGAATACGGAAAATAGCCATAAGTTCTTCTGATTTTAATATGACAATGAAATAATACTAACGAGATACACTAACGAGAAAAAACAGTTGATCTAGATTAAATAATATTTATGGCGAAACAGAATTTCCAATAAATATATCAACTTCGAATTCATTACTCAATATTAATAAATTAAAGACAGCAAATTATTCAATAAAATCAGCAATAAAACGAGTTTCCGACCGTTTTTATTAAACACGCAGGGGTTGTATTGAGAAAATGACTTTATTACTTCAACATTCTTATGGATTTATTCCAATTATTCATTAACATACAAATAACAACGTTTCCATGTTTCCTCCTCAGTAATCATGGAAGGGCGATTGAAGGCTTAGTCATTATTGTATTGCTTTACCCTAGAAAGAAAAGTACATATTTTTTACTTGCATTATTAGCTACATATTTTATTTTGATCGATTTGTTTGTGGAAGCCATCGTGGTGCAGTGGAACAACTTCAGACTATAAATAAACGTCGTGGTCGTGAGTTCGATACCCACGCAAAGGTACGTACTATTTTAATTTATTTGCTACGACAAGACAAAGCGAGGTTAAGTCAAAGCATTTAATATAAATTAAAGAAAGAAACAAAGAGAGACAAAGCCACAACTTATATTACTAATTGTAGTTATTGTAACAACATTATGTTTAGACGAAAAAAAGTTTAAAAATCTTCAGTCAAAATTCTATTCAAATTCAATGACAAGATAAATCAATAAAAAAATATTTGTAAAAACAAAAACCCCGACTGCATAAAACTAAAAAGAAAATAAACAAACCTAATAGTTTATTAGGATTAACATTCGGGACCTCTTTAAATTATGCGGGGTTCCTGGTGAAGATTTTATTGATTGAAGAATTACTTATAGGTCCCGACTGTTAATCCTAATAAACTATTGGGCTTGTTTATTTTCTTTTTAGTTTTATGCAGTCGGGGGTTTTTGTTTTTACAAATATTTTTTTTATTTTTCACTTTTTTGTTAGGATTCATTATGGTAATGATAATCATAATATATCTTTTTGAAATCCTGAAATTGAACTCTTGAATTTGATACCCATATTGTAGTAATCGAAACGAATATTTTTTTTTTACTAAGTCCAATGGCGTCCCACAGCCGCCATGATTGTTTTTATTTAACGTCACCTATCTAAGAACACTTTGGCTGCTAATACGAATCTAACGATACTTCAATTGTGTAAATCCGTTCAGCGGTTCTGGAGATATGAGGTAATAAAGAATATTACATACATACAAGATACGCGCGAAAAACATAACCCTTCCTTAGCAGTCGGGAATAAGTTATATGTTATTGATAAGTTTTTTTATGTTTTTTTTAATATTAGCATTACTGAATAAAATAAGATCGAAGCCAGTCTTGGCGTAGGGGCACAAAGTGTGTCTGTAAAATCGACTGGTTGTAGGTTTGATATCCGCTCGAAGATATGAAATATTAACATTTATATTTTGATTTCTTCGCTCTGATGTTGAGGCAAAGGGCGGCGTCGAATTTCGCCACTCAACACGCAAGGCCTCCAGAACTCGGCGGCAAGTGGGGAAAGGAGTGTCTTAACTCAAAATTCCCCACCCTGCTGAGTGCGGGATACAGCGTGAAGCTAAAAAATTACAGAAAATTTAGATGAATGAATGTGTAGGTTCATGATTCATTGATCACATACTAAGAACATACATATAAATTTCCTCACTAACTAATCTTATTTCCATATCAATCATCTCTATCAGCTCGAACCCCTAAACAATTAGTTTCCTCTTCAAGACATATCAGGATTCCACGCTCCCCAAAGTAGATACTTGACAAAAAACCCGCAAATGATTTGCAATTATGCAGTTTCAATGGAGTTATTACATCTGCGGGGGGCCGGACCCGGCGAGCGGCCGCTGACAATTGAATTTTAACGACCTCTGTAATACCAACTACATACAGCTGTAGCGTTTGGAGGTTGGGATAGTATAAGAATATGTTATGTTATGATTGTTTTTTTTTTTTTTGGTGTCTCTGGATTTTTTTAACTCAATTTGTTTATTGCTATCTAGATACCGGAAATTAAACGAATATAATTACACAGAAACAATCTAATATTTGGATAGTAATCAATCTAATATTTGCATAGTAATATTTATTTATAAAATTCGGATATTATAAATAAAATATTACCATGCAAATATTAGATCGTCTCTATGTAATCATATTATTAATACGTGAAGCAATAACTTTGGCCCCCTTTTTTTCGAAAATTGCGCGGACGGAGTATGAAATTTGGCATACTTATAATTTATATGTAGGAGTAAAATACACATTCATGCATTTGATAATAAATATAAATATGCACTATTATATTTTTAAGGTGGCATACACGTTGCTATGACAACGCATGTTATTTACGTGTCACCACGTCCTCTAGTAAATGTAAATATTCTATCAACTTGGACCGATCATATACATGACGATTTTGTATTTTGGATTCTACAGATACTATTATTAGCTTAAAGATGTGACATTAAAGACGTTAAAGAATATATTGTGAAAAAACTATGTAAATACTTACATAGTTTTTTTGCAAAACTATTTAACAAACACATACTAAACAGGAAGCTCCTATTCAACTATTAAAAAATAACATTTAATAAAAATATTTTAAATTAAATATTATTATTTTCTAATTCCAAAATGAATTCTATTATTATAATAAATTTTCTTCAGAAGTAGAAAAGCAATTATAGCATATTTATTGTAAATAAACACAATGCTAAACAACATCCTATGGGACAGTGTGTCACAAACAAGATTTGGGCACAGATGGCTAGCCAGATTCGAGTATGATGAAAATCCTATTTTCCACGGTAGGATCGCTGCGACCGCGATGGGCAAACAGCCTTGGCCTTAGACGGTATAAATTATTTATTTTTCTATCCAATTTGCATTGAAAATCTATTTATTGTTACTTAAATCACAATGTGATACTTTCTTTTCGCTTCACGCTGTATCCTGCATATAGCGGGACTAGAATAGCATCTTGTGTAAAAATCGGTGCTCCATTCCCTACTTTTTGCACAATTTTTGGGACAGTTTTTTCTCATCGTGATTGGAAATCTCTCCCACAAATATCATGTTTAGGCTCTTTCCATAGTCAGAGAAAAATATATAAGTGGTTTGAAAACCTCAACAGATTCGAAAACAAAGACAACATAACGTCGTCGTGCTCTACGATAGGTATTGCAATGTAAAATATTATTATTTTTAAAATAATAAAAATATTATTCTTCGTTATTAATTCTCGTATGCTACTATAAATCACATAACATTATATTAAAGACCAGTCGTGGCGCAGGGAGTACAAGTGTGTGACTAGATAGCGTTCTTCAACATCACGCTGTAACCGGCATATTTATAGTAAGATAAGCAGAGAGAATCTAGTACTTAGGCATTGCGAGTTGAGTGGCGGAACTCAACGCTGCACTTAACCAAGTTACCAGAGTGAGGAAATGAAAATGTTAAATAATTTCCACGAACGGGAATTGAACCCACAACCTGCCGCATTAACTGTCACACTTTTTGCTACTAAGCCACGTCTGGCCACATTATTTAATTTATCTTTTAATGACCATTGATATTTTATTAGTAAATTTCAAAAACGCTAGAAAGACTAATTGATCAATTAGTACAAATAAAAAAAAGAGTAAATATAAAATCATAAAAAAAAACTCAGTTTCACGTTAATGTAAGAGGTTAAATGGAAAAAAAAATATTATGGTAATAAATCCACATTGAAATGCAGATATATTGAGTGCTTTCAACAAAACTATGGATATTTCTAAATGAAAAGCTCATTCCATTTCCATTTGAATGCCTGTACTGTACTACAAAAAAATATAATAACCTAGATATTTTTACTCGTATGAAGCCTAAAAGAGCATGTTACGTGGTGATTTTTTAACAAAATATTAAATCTCTTAATCCTATTAAAAATACTCTAATTTTAATATTATAAATGTGGAAGTTTGTGAGGATGGAGGTTAGGAAAAATACTGAACGGATTTAGATAAAACTTTACAGTAATATAGCCTATCCATCAGAATAATATAAATGATTAAATTTATTTCATTATCTTTTTATATGGTTTTTATAATGTAACAATAATGTTAAGCAGGCGAAGCCATGTGTAGAATAGAAGTAGGTATGTAGTGGTGGTTAGTACTTATTAACTTGCGATAGTTTTAGTTACAAATTGTATTGCAATGGAAGCTTTTATTTAAAGTACATGCAATTATTTTGTGATTTTAGATTTCAGTTGAGGCCGTCATGACGCAGTGGTGTAATCGTATGATTGCAAATGCGACAGTTGTGGGTTCGATCCCGACATTGCTTGAGACATGTACTTAGATACATATAAATATTAATCTAGCCATATTTTCTTACAATATTTTCAATCCTTTCTCTACTTACTGGAGTAAAGATATCGCTTGCTCTCTGACAGAACTAAATACCTGGCGGTACCTTGAACCTTGCGCGACAAAATTTAATAAAAATTTATAATGTAAACTTATAATATAAAATTTTCTCTAAACCAAACAAACCCACGACTACCGTGTAAATTTACACACCTAACCACTTCACCTCATTAATATATAATTCAACTTTCATAATTGATATTCGCACAATTCACCATTCAAATAGAATGGCAGATGTATTAAAAAGCATTTTTTAAAGTACAAAGCAATTAGAACAAAACGCTCGAAACAATACTCCTAGTACATACAGTACACGCTATTAGTAATGTCACCCTTATAAAACTATATGACGCTATTAGGCGTGATTATTGAAGAATATTGAACTTTTAGAAGTTGTATCGAGTGTTTGAGGCAGGAAATCATTAAATATGTTTTTTTGTTATTGTTTTAAGTCATTTCGTATTATTAAATATGAATTTTGTATGATTGAGGCCGTCGTGGTGCAGGGGCACAAGGGCGTGACTGTAACATGACGGTTTCCTATTCGAGGGATTTTTTTTCTTAAGATTATAAATTTTTCACTCTGGTACCAAGGCAGATATTTCGGCGTTGAGTTCCGCCACTCAACCCGTAATGCCTCGAAAGATTCAGCGGAATGTCCATCCGCAGCAAATGGAAATGCTCCATTCTGCACACAGCAGACAGAAGGAATCTAGTGTTAAGAAACTCCGTTCACCACTTGGAGGAGGAGCGTGAGGCTAATTATTTTTTTATATTTAAATTTATAAATATAATATCAATACCAATAAGTATAGTTAGTAATATAAATAATTTTAATAATTGAAATGTATAAGTTCTGGAGCACACAGCACAGGCGGAACTCAACGCCGCACTTTTGCCTCGAAACCAGAGCGAAGAAATAAAAATATAAAATTTACAAATTTAATTAAGTTAACTCAATTTTCTTTCAGTATCCACAATATTACGTTTTTATTAATATAAATATTTAACCTGATAGCACTTCCAAAGCTAACAACTCCAGAACCCATATTCAATTAGAGCACGACACACGTCGCGACGGACACGCGCCGTCTAATGAGCCCCTGTGATCTTTGTGGCGCGACCGTGTGAACCCACCCTTATAGTAAAAAGCACAAATTACTTACACTATATCTAATTTTTAAGTCTAATTAAAGATTTAGATATACTCGAGTTACTTTTCCAGCTTCTGTTGTGGAGGGTTATTTATAGTACAAAATATATATTATTATTTATCAGTTATTTTTAGTTTTATTAGGCATCACAGGATAGTCCAAATAATAAATAGTAATACTCAAATAAAAAGTTAATTCGGTCAATCCGTGTCGAGACATTGCGTTGATTTGCAGAACTCCACGCTACACTTTGTCGTGTTACCAGAACAGGGAAAACAATTAATTGCCCCGAGTGGGAATAGAATCCACAGTCGTTGCGTTCAAAGTCAGATGCTGTGGTGCTACGTCACGAAGACCTCAGTTTGATGGTGTTCGCATATAATAAATATAATATGTGATCAATATTTTTTATTGAGCAGGTAATTTATTAATTTATGAATTTATCTACATCTAACAATGACATTACTATCTTGAAGATGATTTTCTAAGTGCCCAATGGATTTCAGAAGTATTTAATCTCACTGTATTATAGCAACGTACGATTATCAGAAAATTCAAAGATACGTAATCAATAAACTTATAGATAGATCCAAAGTTTTAAATCCTAAGTTAAACTAAAAGGCAAAGTTAGTGTAAAAACTTCTAACTACTTTGCAATATTGCCTTTAACGTTGAACGATTACATAAAACATGCTGATATAGAATAACACAATTCCTTTTATTTGCTAATTTGCCCTAAAACATGCGCGGGGCTTCTGTCAGAGCTTAGGGGATAATACGTAGAAAAAACACAATTTAAAATGATAAAGTATCTTTGTCATTGTTCAACCGTGAATTTTCTTAATCCACATTCTGTTCAAAGATTAGGAGGCATGCAGTAGATATAGGAGAATATTTCATTAAAAAATTTCATCAAAATATGTAGGCTTCGCTTGAAGACTTTTTGGGCAGGATAGTTGTGGATCCATTTCTTTTAGAATAATTATTTAAAATGCTGGTATAAATGGATCTAATAAACAGCTTTCACCGAAGTTTTTCCAAAAGTAAAAAATAATTTCAGGAACAACAATCTCTCGTATCGAATTCGAATCGAATCTCTGTTCTGATTAAATTGAATTTTTTTTAAGTATTTAGTTATCATGTCATATGGGGAACGAAACTTGATACTGGATTCTCTCTACCCTGCTGTGTGCGTGATACAGTGTGAAGCTGTTTGAATTATTTTTACAGTGTAATAATCACTAGCGAAATTTAAAAAATAAACTAAAGAAATATTTAGATTTATTAGATTAGTCCTTATCCGCGAAATATGAACCCCACAACAACTCCACAGATACTCATTTTACACACACTACACTTATTTTCATATTATATACTGTAGTATCTAACTACCAACTAATTTCACATTATACATGCAAATACAACATTTCTACTATAACAATTTAGATCACAGCCATAATTAAAGTTAATCTGTTTAATTCTAAACTCTTTGAACTATCAACAGTATTCATATTTTCCTCGTCGATGGACAAGAAAATTACAACTCTATATTACTTCGGTCTCTCGTCGGTTTCGTTCAAATACTCGTACCGTATGTCATTATCAAATGTGAAAATTGATGCTGGATTCACGGAGATCTCTATATACCAGTAAATATAGGAGTAACTTTGTAAGGAACGTATTTCACAATGCAAATGGAAATCGACGTGAGTGATATGTTACATTTATTTATTGATGGATTTATGTTTTATTTTTGATATAAATTATATTAGATTATATTAGAGGCCGCGCAGCGTGCAGCGGCACGAGGTGTGACTGTAAAACCGACTGGTTGTGGGTTCGATCCCCACTCGAGGAGATGCAATATTTACTTAAATTTATATTTCCATTTCTTGGATCTGGTGTCGAGGACAAGCGCGGCGTTGAGTTCTGCCACTCAACACGCAATGCCTCCAGAATTCGGCAGAAAGTAGGGAATGGAGTGTTCTACACACTAGGTTCCCTCTGCCTACCCTGCAGTGTGCGGGATACAGCGTGAAGCTGATAAAAAATGATAAATTATATTGTGTGTTATATAACACACAATATAATTACACACAATAATTACACATTATAATTACACACACGTAAATACACACATCTCGCATATGCGAGATGTGTGTATTTACGTCTAATTGTTATGGCGACGGTTGTGGGTTCGATTCCCATTCAGCGAAATTAATATATTTGTTTTTATTTTTATTTCGCGTCGCTAGATAAAAAATAATGTTGTGTTCCGTAAACAAATAAATAGATTTAATATTAAAGATTTTTTCATAATCGAAGTAGTATCAAGAACTAAGACTATATATGACTCATATGTCGTCTACTGACTAATTTACAAAAATATATGCATTCTACTTTTATATTCCTAAGTTCTGATTCATTTGCGCATGCAGCAGTTAAAACAATAGTAAAAACAAAACTCAGCCAAAAGAGGAAGGGTGATGTAATCTCATATGAGGGTTGTAAAGTTTATTTTTTGTATCACTGTTATGGATAAATATTATTAATATACCAATTAGTAATAAAAGTTAGTCTGTCCGAGGCCAGCTGTAGTGCAGGGCGTTTTAAACGCGACTGGTTGTAGGTTTGGTCATGAAAGAAAAATTAATATTTTCACTTGTTTGCTCTGGTGTTTACGCAAAGCGCGGGGTTGAGTTCCGCCACTCAACATGCTATGCCTGCAGAATTCGGTAGAGAATGAGCAACGAAGTGTTTTAACACTGACTTCCCTTTGCCTATCCTGCTGTGTGCGAGATTCAACGAGAAGCTGATTTATTTAAAAGAATAAATTTGAGGAAAATATTAAGAAAATAATATAAAAAATATATCATAATAATGTATTTGGAGAAATGTAAATTATATAAAGAGATACGTTTGAGGTCGTTGTGGCGCAGGCCCTCAAGCGCGTGACTGTCAAACGCTACGATTGTGGGTTCAATTAACACTCGGGAAGTGAAATATATAATATTTTCTTTTCCTTGCTCTCATTTATTTATTTATTTATTAAGAAGCCCTAGACATACATACATACATTACATATTAAGACTACAATAATTTACAAACATTTTTAAATATTTTGATACAAAACATGTCTAAATTATAGGCTAAGTTTACATGTATAATAAGTTGTTGCTCACATCTAAACTAATAAAAAAAGTATTTAACTAAAAAACTAAAAAAAATTGCTTGGCACAGTGTCTCAAAAATTGGGTGAAATCTATATATATAAAAGGACTTGTGCTGACTGACTGAGGTAAGACGCACGCAGAGCTGTAACCGCTGATGGTAGAAACGTGAAATTTGGGCAGATGTTTATTTTCATATTCTGGACGGATGTCCACTAAGAAGGGAATTCCAAAAATGTTAACCTTAAAGGGATGAAATATTGGTTGAAAGTTTGTATGAAAAAAAAAATTTATCTGTACCGATTTTTATAAAATTTGAAATTCAGACTCTTAAAAATATTTCATTGAACACGTGTTTCATGGTTTTTAACAATTCACCCCCTAAGGGTTCAAATAAGGGGTTGAAAGTTTACATGGAAAAATCTTTAAATTGCCACCGATTTTTATAAAAAATTAAATTCAGACTGTTAAAAATATTTTATTGAACGTGGTTTTTTAGAATTCACTCCTAATAAGCGGGCGAAGCCGCGCGCGCCCTTTAGTATTGAAATAAAGTTTGAACATAATATATACATATAATATAATCACAGATAAGTACGTCAAAACAACATAAGTTTGAAAGGGGGCTGAACAAATCTTGATAGCAATTAGTGTTTAAACGCTGATTTGCCGCTAGATTACGGGTAATTTGCATGCACTCGCAACTGTTAGATTTCTGATTAACAAAAAGCAACATGCCACGATGCGATTTTATAACGAAATGGAAATAGAGGAACTATTTTTTAATTTTATGTCATTGAATCATCATAGTCTTTAATTCGTATTTGCGAATATTATCGTAATTCGTATTTTTCAATTTTGTTCCCGCAGCAGGGTATTTAGAGGGAACCCGGCAACCCAAGGGCCTAGTGGTTAGACATTCTGTTCCCAAATTCCGCCGAATTCTGAAGGAATCCCTTCGTTGCGTTTGCGTGTTGAGTGGCAGAATTAAACGCCGTGCTTTGCCTCGTTACCATAGCAAGAAAATCAATTAGATATTTCATTTCCTCGAGTAGGAATCCAACCCATAACCTTTAGGTTATTGTCTATAGCGACACTTGCAAGGTCTTGCAAGACAAAATGATTGACCGAAACGTCTAAATTGGTCATTTTGGGTCTCTTCAATACTACATTGAAAGAAACGTACACAAATAGATATACTTATAAATACATCACACACGTACTTACTTGTAATTATAACATCATCAAGAAATTAGAAATATTTTGCAAGAAATATTTACATCCATATATATTTTAACTATAGGCAAAACCAACAACTATATGAAATTTTCTTTAAATCTAAATACCTAAAAGTGGAGAGCGGCGTGTCTTAATACAACGTTCCTGCTCTGCCACCTGTTTTCCGTTGTTTTGATTAATTACCTAATGGAAGGCCTGCTCTGGAATCCTTTGGACTATAATTTGCCTTTGCTCCTGTTATTCTGTTATTTTGGAAGTAGGTACTGTGAGTTCGCACCTTATCGGCTTAATTATCGAGTAGTTACAGGATAGACGCTTTGATTTGGTGCAGTATGCATGGAAATGTTAGTTTATCTATGTAATAACATATAAATCCTTATTTTTCTTTCCTAAGTGTAGATTAACACTTTAAAAATGATTAAAAAATATAAATCCTTATTTTTATCCATTTTTGATCATGAAACCTTGCAAATATATGTTGATGGTAATACAATAATATAATAAAGATTAAGGGAGGTGACGAAGTATTGGGATGCCTATTACATTTTTGGGTTGGGTTCTTAAGATTTTTGGTGACTTATATTCTCTTCAATTATTTAGGTGACAAGGATCTCATGATTGAATTATAAGATAGTTGACGGAAACCTTGCTTTTGGTTTGCCAAGGAATTATAAATAATTTATTAGTGATGCATATAAATTGACTTTAAAATAATATAGAAACAAACTTTCAAAATGAAAAATAAAAACTTAATAAAAACTACCTCGACGCCAGTCGCCAGGGGCAAAAAGTGTGACTGTAAAATCGACTGTTTGTGGATTCGATCCCCACTCGAGGAAATGAAATATTTATTTACATTTATATTTTCGTTTCTTCGCTGGTGTCGAGGCAAAGCGCGGCGCTGAGTTCCGCCACTCAACACACAATGCCTCCAGAACTAGGCAGAAAGTGGGGAACGGAGTGTCTTAACACTAGGTTATCACTGCCTACCCTGCTATGTGCGGGATACAACGTGAAGCTGATTTTTTTTTAATTTAATAAAAACTACAGATCATCTTCATAGATAATGTACTAAGGGTTCAGCTGTAATCAATTCTAATAAACAGTATGAGTAGCGATTCAAGGCGAATATTGGCAAATTACTTGAGCTCCAGACGTTATCGCCTGCTTCACTTCACTTACTTAACTTCAAAATTTCCTCGTCCTAACTAGAATGCCTCTAAAAAATTACGTTTTTTAGAATTCCGCTTGTGAAGTTTCTTTATAATATTTTTTTTATTCTTTTATGTTTATATTTTGAGATCGATAACTAATTGATTCTAAAAATTGATATCCATTGACTAACGACTAACGACTAACGACTAGCGTTTAACGCTAGAAGTCAAAAAATGAAATTCTCTTGATTATGCTTACTCGATAGACATACTTGAACGATGCTAGAATTCATTAATAATATGTCTGTTTGTATGTCCAAACAAAAACACAATAACATAACGTACTCATAATCTATTATTATTTATTATACATAATACAATTTTTATCTAAAAGCTTTCAATTTCTCTATAGTAAAATTTAGTTCATTCAATTAAATGAGGCCAGTCGTGGAGCAGCGGCACGAAGTGGGACTGTAAAAGCGACTGGTTGTGGGTTCGATCCCCACTCGAGGAGATGAAATATTATATTTCAATTTCTTCGCTCTGGTGTTGAGACTAAGCGCGGCGTTCTGCCACTCAACACGCAATGCCTCCAGAATTCGGTAGAAAGTGGGGAACTGAGTGTCTTAACACTAGGTTCCTTCTGCTTACCCTGCTGTGTGCGTGATACAGCGTGTAGCTCATTTAATTTATTTAATTTAATTTATTTTATTAAAATGATATTACATGTAATAAATATTAATAGCAATAAAGAAACCATCCACTATACACTAGCCAAGAAATCGAAATCTCTACTGGACCCTACAAGAGATTTAAAATGGCCCTTATATTGAACGTTATTCGTTAACGGACATCAAACGAGCTAATCCAATAAGGTGCAACGTTGGCCCCTTCTTAATCAAGAAAAGACTTTTATACTCTAAAGACGCTTATAAAATGTATCCTCGCCCCACGATCAATCCATTTTGCAAGTTATATACGAATAACGAAAACATTATTTAGTGAAAATTAAAAATATTAGTAAAATATTTTATTTATAAATAAAAAAATAAATCAGCTTCACGCTGTATCCCGCACACAGCAGGATACCTAGTGTTAAGACACTCCGTTCCCCACGTTTCTGCCGAATTCTGGAGGCATTGCGTGTTGAGTGGCAGAACTCAACGCCGCGTTTAACCTCGACACCAGAGCGAAGAAATGGAAATATAAATTTAAGTAAATGTTTCATCTCCTCGAGTGGGGATCGAACCCACAACCGGTCGGTTTTACAGTCACACTTCGTGCCGTTGCGCCACGACTGGCCTCAACTTGACTGGCTTTCTTTTATAATCAATTTAATTTATGTAAAATTTACTTATTACTCTTGTTCAATACATGAATTGTAATGACTAGTAGTTTAGACATAATGTAGATAAAATATTGAAAAACCATAGTAATTAAGCACTTATCTTTAAAGATAGAATAAAAATGCCGCATTTCTTATTTTATCAAAGAAGAGATATGAAAATAATTAATTTTCCTATGTTTGGATCGAACCTACAACCATCGCGCTTACATTCAAACACTGTTCCACTACGCCACGAGGGCTTAAACATTTTTTTACCTTGTAATAAAATTTCATGTTACAAATAATAAAGCATTTATCTCGACCGTATGAAATGTAACTGTAATCACTGGATGATCGCTATTTCCGTTTTCCGAGCTAGAATAATGTTAGTATAAATTAACTTCGAAGTGATAGATGGTCTTCGTTACGGTCATTCTACCTATGTATGTATATAGAATCGTATGAGAAATTAGACATACTAAATATATAAAGAAAAAAAAATCAAAGAAACAGAGGTAATTGTATTTCAATGTTAACATTTTATTTTCCTCAAGTCACTTCCTTTGTAAGGTATTAAGTTGATAAAATATGCTAAAAGATTTTTAAATATTTTTAAAGTGTTATTCCACACTTAGGAAAGAAAAACTTACTTATTTAGAAAACGTATAAAAATTTTGAAAGTAGCGGGACTTTGTAAAAATCTCCCTACAGAAATGCTAACAACATAAATAAGTTGTAACAAGCGTATAGAAATTTCGACGTAGCTTGATGAGAACGTATGGCTTAGTGGTCAGAGCGCCTGGTTGGTTTCCAGGAGGCGCTGGGTGCGAGTCCCGCTACGTTCAAAATTTTTATACGTTTCCTAAATAAGTATATAGTAAAAGATTATAGCGGTCTCCACTTTCCTCCCAATTATTTTCCAAATTTCACCAAACAATATAGGAAACAAATACAAAATAAGTACAAATAGTAAAAAAGGAAAGTACTTTGAATATAAACCACTACCCCTTTTCTCGTAATACTTCATCAAATAAAAATAATGTTAAAATCTCCGCTGTCCGTAAATTGAATATCCTTCAAAAGACTGACCGCAACAACAACGCTCGAACCGTCCCATTTTCAATATTTTGCTTAACTGCCAACCTCTATAATACCATTAAAGGGCAATGGGTACTCAGAATAAAATATATATTTAATGTTTTTATTAATAAAAAAAATGCTTCACGCTGTATCCCGCAAATAGCAGGATAGACAGAGGGAACTCAGTGTTAAGACAATCCGTTCTCTATTTTTGTCCAATTTTTGAGACAATGCGTGTTTGGTTGCGGTAACTGGAGAAATGAAATAGTTTATTCCTCCGAGTGGGAATCAAACCCACAATCGTCGCGAATACAGTCAGTGCAGTGCCACTAAGAAAAATAAAAAATAAACGCGTGATATACATATTAATAATATACTTTCATGAATAATTAGACATTTTCTTATCGCAAAACGCCTTATTGATCGTTTCTAGGGCTCGAATGCTTATTTTAGATCATAATTTTACTTCATGCAGGATTTGAACTCAATATAGAGGTAGTTCCGAATAACAAATGTAGAATGTTTAAGTTACCTAGATACACACTGTACATATCCCCCTTCAAATCGTAGATATCCTATTTAAAAAGTATTGAACCGATTTTGATAGAACTCCTCTTTTTTTGATAAGACTGAAGTTTCCAAGAAATTGGTAGATACAAACATACAATCATTTAAAAAAGTTGACTGCTTAGAGGCCTGTATATTATATCGGTCCAACAACATCACATATATACACGTAAAACTACTGATCTCTTTTTCGTCGTCGTCGCCCTAAAACGAATAATTAAGTTGTTCTAAGCCAGCGACATGCCACTTCTACTGTAGCAACTATGAAACCGATAGAAAATTAAAATTCCCTTTGAGTTCTTTGTGGTGAAACTGGCAGTATAATATCGGAACCTTTGAAACGTATTGTTTTAATACCTTCTAAAGCAACACTTTGTGAATTGCCTAGGTGAGTTATGTTTTGTATAATTGAAACACCTTGAATATTAATTGTTATATTATAGGTATATTTTTTACTTTGTGTAGTTGTTTCAAGAAATATTTTTTGATATCTATTTATGTGTTAATATTTATGTTATTTTTTCAGTTTCACGCTGTATCCCTCATAGGGTAGGCAGAAGGAACCTAGTGTTAAGGCACTCCTTGCCCGACCTTCCGCCAAATTTTCGAGGCACCTGAAACCCTGAACCCTTTTTGCCTGAAATCAAACCCACACCCATCGCGTTTACAGTCACACGCTGCTCAAATGCTGCTTACTATTTATGTGATATTACTTAATATAAAACGTCGTTGAAGTTTATAAAGCGGTATTAAGTATAGTCCTATTTAAAAACACTCAATTTTATGACTTTCAAAATGTATATCACTAAAAGAGCATTTGTGAAATAAAATGAATTGGAGAATAAAAAACACAAAAAAGTTCACCAAAAAGGCAGATAGGGGACCCAATTTTAACTTTTACAATTTTTTTACTTTAAGAAAAGAAAAGAATTAAAGATATTTAAAAATTATATATTTTCTTTCTTTACAAGAGAAATTGTTCGTAATAAACGTAGCTACGTGCACTTTCACAAAGCAATGGCAAACAAAAGGAACGCATGACCTAGAAGGAATACATATTTATTTGCCTCCTTTATAAATACGCCTTTTGTCTGCCTTTCTTTATAATCATGGCATACGACTACTATTTATAGTATATTTTGTATATGTAATAGGTCGGTAGTTTTAGGCCGTCGTGGCGTAGTGGGTTAGCGTCTTACTGTAACTGCGATGATTGTTTAGATGTGTTGGGTTCAATCTCCAGTCGAGGGAAGCGAAGTATATAAAGCGCACCGTCGAGTTTCGCCACTCAGTAAATATCATCAAAAAACCGGACAAGAGTAAGTCGGGCTCGCCTACCGAGGACTCCGTATACACATTGGAGGACTCGATCATTTTCTGAAATTCAAGCTTAGCTTAGCGAAAAAAAATATCAGTTATATTACGAGAATAAAAAACACTTAATAATAGTGATGTGCTCCATAAAAAAATAAACCAAATATTAACTTTATCAAAATCATATGGAATATTTCAAAAATTATCTATTATAAGATAAGATTAATGACAATCTATAATCAGCCCTCTATTGGTGTCGATAAGATCGTAAGGGATATAAATCTTCTGCGAGATGTCGGCGCCAGTCTGCCGAGAGACGCTTATAGAGCGATTGTACGTGTAAGTAATAGTCGATTCGAGGCAAAAACAAACTGCATACGATAATAATTCTGAGGATGATGACAGTGGAAGAAGAATTGGGAATAATGTAGTGGATATCGGATACTACATTGTATCTGTATGATATAGATTTGCTGTTTTATTTTATTTTTTTCAGCATAACGCTATATCTCGCACAAAGCGGGGTAGGCAAAGGGAATCTAGTGTTAAGACACTCCGTTCTCCACTTTTTGCTGAGTTCTGGAGGCATTGCGTGTTGAGTGGCTGAACTCAACGCCACGCTTTGCCTCGATACCAGAGCGAAGAAATGGAAATATAAATTTAAGTAAATATTTCATCTCCTCGAATGGAGATCGAACCCACAACCAATCGGCTTTACAGTCACACTTTGTGCCCCTGCGCCACGAATGGCCTCTACTGTTTTTAGTTAGTTTGTTTTGCTTTTGGTTGGTTACTTCAAATTATGAACATATAAGAGTACTAGGTTTTGTCAGGGCCGCCGTGGCGCATTAGTGTGTTACACGTGATGAGGGTGGGTTCGATTCCCACTTGGGGGAATCAATTAAATTTTTTTTTCGTTTCCCTGCTCTGGTAATGAAGGAAAGCGTGGTGTAAGCCATAAACTTTCAAATTTTCGATCACGACTACGTAAAATGTAAGTGAGTAAAGATTTATCGTCCATGATTTCAATTTCTTACAAAAAAATATTTATACATAATCTATATATATAAAAGGACTTGTGCTGACTGACTGAGGTAAGACGCACGCAGAGCCGTAACCGCTGATGGTAGAAACGTGAAATTTGGGCAGATGTTTATTTTCATATTCTGGACATCCACTAAGAAGGGAATTCGAAAAATTTTAACTTTAAAGGGATGAAATAGGGGTTGAAAGTTTGTATGGAAAAAAAATTTAATCTGCACCGATTTTTATAAAATTTGAAATCCAGACTGTTAAAAATATTTTATTGAACACGTGTTTCGTGGTTTTTTTAGAATTCACCCCCTAAGGGTTCAAATAAGGGGATGAAAGTTTATATGGAAAAATCTTTAAATTGCCACCGATTTTTATAAAAATTTAAATTCAGACTGTTAAAAATATTTTATTGAACGTGGTTTTTTAAAATTCACTCCTAATAAGCGGGCGAAGCCGCGCGCGCCCTCTAGTTTTTAATATAAATATGTTTTTGTTAGAAATTCTATTTATATATCAAATTCTTAAAATATTTTTGTTAAGAATTTCCCAATGTTTTGTTTTAAATAGTTGTCAAGCTACGTAATTTACCGGTAAAAATCTTAAAAATTAATTCAATTTATTATATTATTTGTGTCAAATGTTCTTATGATTGGAATATATAAAGTATATTTTTTTTACTTAGCTAATAATAAACAATAAAATCAATACAAAATTATAAGAAAAAAAACTTATTAATAAATTAAATTATATTATATTTTTTTTCCTTTAATTAAAGTTTTACAATTGTGTATAAAAAAAATTGGCCCATGAGGGGCATTATTAGCACGACGCTCTAACCAACTGAGCTAATGGGCCACGTAGCGATAAGTGTAAATTTTTAGATATGTACATATATTTTTATCATTTGTTTTTTTTTACTTCACACTGAACCCCACATATAGCTGATGAAATCTAGTGTTTAAACACTCAGTTCTCCTCATAATCAAATTTGGAGATATTGTATGTTTGGGGGCGGAATTCAACGTTGCGCTTTTTTTTCTAGAGCGAAAATAAAATAATTTATTCCCTCGAATAGGAATTGAACCCGCTTTAATTTTAAATGAGCGTTTGGTTAGTCCATTTACTGAGGAAGCCTAAAGTATCTCCTGAATCTATTCTGCACTTCGAACGTGTCAAAATTGAAAAGTGTTGCGTGTAACCACGCGGGCGAAGCCACAGGTAAAAGCTAGTTATAATAAATTTAATAATCATATTTAGGACATTTAGTTCACTTTGAGTTATTATTAGCTTCGTACTATAAAATATTTGACATTTGAAGGAATTAAATCTGCGGCCAACTTGATTAATTTGGAGTAACCTCACTTAAGCAGACTTCCGAAGTAAGCCGCAAGTCCCCGTGGATTTTGTGAAGACAACCAGCCACGATTAGAACTATTTACCATTTTGCCGCTATCTAAGATGTTTTAAGATTTATTTAAAAAAAAAGAGAATAAAATCAATTTTAATACAGTATTACTGTATAGATAAAACTAAACATAGTATTACTTCAAAGTAAAGTTCATTAAATAATATTTAACCATTCGTTCGTTTTCTTAGCTAATTTTATTAGCTTGTATTAAATATATTTAGAAGTTATCTATAATTGTTATTTTTGTCTTGTCGGGCATTGATTCCAGTAAAAAAACAACATATCTAATAATAAAATTTATATAAACATTTTTCTTTTAAAATCTGTTAAAAATTTAAAAAATCCAGTATCAAAGAACAATAATAATCTTCATATTAAATAAAAACAAAAACTATATATAGAACTATTCAAAGACTTCACGATACTAGCATAAATTAACTAAGTTTTTTTATTTCAAGAAAAAACCTACATTTTTATGTAATGCGTGGAAAAATCCCGAATAGATATAGACCGTGTGTTGGTTAGAACAAAGCGAATGCAAAAAGGGAACTAAAGCTTAGAGCGGTCAACTTTGTCTACACAGTATGCCTTTGTAAACGAACTTTTTGTCGGTGGCGGCGCTTTTTTGTAAATCTAAAATATTTCAGTTGGAATTGCGATTTAAAACAATTGCTTTTTGTACACTATGTTGTGGGGAATAGCGGTGAAATGTGGCCCCGTGACCCATATATCGCTACATTAGAGGTACGTTTAAAAATATTTGAAGCGATGCCAAAATGTATAGTAAATAATGTTAAAAAAAGATAAAATCCAGCATAAGCATTTAATCGTTAAATCTACTTGAACTCAGTATAGGAAAATACACATTGACTGTTTGGAACTGATATCAATAAGGAAAAAAAGATATAGATATATTCAGCTTCACTCTACTTTCCTCATGTAGTAGAACATAGAGTTAATATTCATATGGCAAAAGAGAGAAAATAATACATTCCTTTGACTAGATTGACTGACAGGTAACAGGTTAAACGTAGCGAAATTTGAACCCGCGCTTCATCAAAATCAACGTAACGTTTGGCGCTCCGTATCTCTGTTTACCCCGCTAGGGATAAAGCGTGAAGCTAAGTTAAATACTTATTTAGAAAACGTATAAAACGTTACGTACGTTCAGAACGTATGGCTTAGTAGTCAGAGCGTCTGGTCGGTTTCCAGGAGGCGGGTTCTAGTCCCGCTGCGTTCAAATTTTTATACGTTTTCTAAATAAGTATTTTTCTTTCCTAAGTGTGGAATAACACTTTAAAAATGTTAAAAAAAGTTAAGTTAAGTTAAGAATATAATTTTCATTTTATGACACGTCACGTTACGTGAAAAACTATCTGCACATATTTTAGAACCTCTAAACTAAAGCATATATTGGAACATATATAGTGTTTGTTTGCAAGGAAAATATTACGAATTATTCTCTATATAGTAATTAGAAAATTTAATCTTAATTCAATAGATACAAAATAAACTTGACTATATGTGATAACGCATTGAAATTATTTTGAGAATAAACAGATGTTCTCGAAAGCGGATTATCGCTCAGGTGGTACCTAAGGTGCCTATGTATGTAGTCAATAAGATTATAACTAACTTGTAGTAAATACTTGCAACGACCATGCGATTTTAATACATACATATACATAAGAAAAAAAAGACAAGACGACCAGAGAGTATTTATTATCTTTATTTTTAGGGTAGGTAGAGGGAACCTAGTGCTTAGACACTCCGTTCCTCGTTATTATTTCATAAATATTCTTATTCTTAAAATTAAATCTTCCGTTTCCCATCTTCAGCAATGCTTATGGTATTACGTATTGAATGGCGGAATTCAACGCCTCGTTTCGCCGTTATAAGAGGGAAAATGTTAAATATTTTATTGCCCCGAGTGGGAATCGAATTCACATTCGTCGAGTTTACAGTCGCACGCTTATGCCCTGCATGCTGCGCCATGCCAGCCTCCACTTCTACCTCTATATTCTTTTCATTTATTTCATAAATTAAAAAAAATCTACCCTGGCCTCTACCCGCGCCTCCTGGAACCTGGTCGGTTTCCAGGAGGCGTGGGTTCGAGTCCCGCTGCGTTAAAATTTTTATACGTTTTCTAAATAAGTATTTTTCTTTCCTAAATGTGGGATAATGCTTTAAACATGTTTAAAAAAAAGAAAAATCTTGTATTTGACTATAAAAAAAGTTTCGCACACAGCAGGTTAGGCGGAGGGAACCTAGTGTTAATACACTCCGTTCCCCACTTTTCGCTGAATTCTAGAAGCATTGCGTGTTTAGTGGCGAAAATCAATCTTTGCCTCAACACCAGAGCGAAGAAACAGAAATTAAAATTAATATTTCCTACCTAGAGTGGGCATCGAACCAGTTGCGTTTACATTCACACTTTTATACTTTATATGTAACTTTAATCACTTTTAGGTCGCTGCTACCGTTTTCCGTACTAGAACAATATTTGACTAAATTTAACCATCAAATAAAAAAAAATGCGTTTTTGTTTGCGTTAATTATATGGAAAGCCATTTTTTTATTAAGTTTTTCATTAAGTTTTTCATTAAGTTTTTCCTAAATAATGTAAATAAGTAATAGATGAAAATGTGGTATTGAAATAATAACAAAAAAATATATATATTTGTTTGTTTTTTATAACCTTCCTGTACATTTATCCTTTAAATTAAATCAACGCTATAAACACCAAGTGACGTTGTTGAATCGTCGCAAAGTGAAATGCTCCGAAATAAAAAAAGCCCGCCTAACACGAACAAATGGGGACATTTGGACAAAAAACGGAGGCTGGTCCCTAATTGATTTAATTTGTCGAAGTCAAAAGTTAACGGTAAAGGTGCATCTATTCTTAGAAAGGCTTAATATATTAAAATTATGGTTTAGAGACTCGTAATTAAAATATAAAAACAAGTCGTATAAAATTAAGTGAATTAAGTCATTATTTATATCTTGACTCATTTATTACATATCTTTGATGGAAATAAATTTATTGACTATTTTTTAATTTATGTAAAACATAAAATAGATATGTTAAGTACCCGGAAAACGTGAGTTGTGTGGCTACTTTGGGGCACGTATAAAAAAATTTCATAAATTACATTTAAATTGTATTAATCAGTCGTAGCGCAGGCGCACAAACGTATGACTGTCAACGCACCTGGTAGTGCCTTCTATTCCAATTCGAGGATAAGAAATAGTTCATGTTTTCAAATTTTCGCTCTAGTGTCGAGGCAAGCCCGCGTTTGAGTTCTACCTCTCAACACGTAATGCCTACAGAACTCAACGGAAAATGGGGAACAGAAGTGTATTAATGGGATCGGAATGTCTTAACACTAGGTTCAATCTGCCTACCCCGCGATGTGCAGGATACAGCGTGAAGCAAAAAAAAACCCCGTAAAAAATACTGACTACGATAAGTAATATTATATATAAGTACATAGGTTTATCTCAATATTTCTAAGAGGGAAGTAACTAGTTAGTGAAAAAAAAACAATATTTCACACCAATATTTATTGTCAGTTTAAAACTCACCCCTATTCGTTCTGTCCGTTTGTTTTTCGGCTCTGTTCAATTTATTTTCATTAAAGCTTTTATTGTACGAGTCGACGCCGTGAGCTGACGTGCTTTATGGCGGATTAAAAATATGATAGCACTCAATAGGACTTTTATATTAGTAGGTGAATAAATAAGGAATCAAATCAGCTTCACACAGCATGGGAGGTAGATGAAACTTAGTATTAAGACACTCTGTTTCCCACTTTCTGCCGAATTCTGGAGATATTATGTGTTGAGGCCAGTCGTGGCGCAGCGGCACGAGGTGTGACTGTAAAACCGACTGGTTGTGGGTTCGATCCTCACTCGAGGAGATGAAATATTTACTTAAATTTATATTTCCATTTCTTCGCTCTGGTGTCGAGGTTGAGCGCGGCGTTGAGTTCTGCCACTCAACACTCAATGCCTCCAGAATTCAGCAGAAAGTGGGGAACGGAGTGTCTTAACACTAAGTTCCCTCTGCCTACCCTGCTGTGTGCGGAATTCAGCGTGAAGCTGAAGTTTTTTATTTTTTATATTTTTTTTATGTGTCGAGTGGTGGAACTCAACGCTGAGCTTTTTGCCTCGACACCAGAGCGAAGAAATGTAAATAAATATAAATTAAGCAAATATTTCATTTCCTCGAGTAGGGATCGAATCCACAACCAGTCGTGTTTACAGCCACGCTTTGTGCCCCTGCGCCACGACTGGCCGCAATGTAAGTAAAAGTTAAAATAAAGAACACATATACTTACCTAAACTAATAAAGTATAAAGCAATAGAGCAAACATATATCTACTCTATTGTATAATTTATATAGGGACTAAAAGAGGCCGTAGTCGTCGTCGCACAGGGTAATAATAGAGAATGGAGTGTCTTAACACTAAGTCACCTATTATTATACGTATTTCTTATTATTATTTCTTTTTTAAATAATTCCTGAAAAAAATATTTTTTAAATTTAGTTATGAACTATATACAGCGATATGGTAATGGACTTCAAGCTTAGTACAATTTTACAGTGTGCTGCAAGGGAAAGGTTCTTTGTGATGTAAAAGATTGATGCCCATTTTCCACTTGAGTCTTTACAGAAAGCGAGTGAACGTTCCCTTAAGATGCTATTTTTGGTATTAATATACCAAAATTTAATATTGGGTAACGTTTAATTAAATTTCACATCATAGTGCCTTCTAGTCACCTGCTGAATAGTGCTCTAGTATAATTAAAAATATTTGATGTCAGACTTTTGTATATACATTATATTTTTTATATGAGGCTCAGTATTTAGTACTTTTATTTCCTTGTTCTGTAAGAGGTAATTATTGTGTAAGGTTAGAGCAGCGTGGCGTTGAGTAATACCACTCAATACGCAATAAAGACTTCACCTCCAGAATACGGCGGAAAGTGAGAAATGGGAGTGTCGTCATGATAACGGAGTCTCTTGAGATTCCCAGGTTCTTTGTTAGCTTTACGCTGATAGGTATATATACGTAAAAGAGATGTTAAAATACAGTTTCGTAATGACGTCTTATACATCTGCTACGTTTTGTGGATGATTAATGAAATTTAAAAAAAAAAAACTATAGATAAATACAAAAATTCACGATCTTTATATATCACGCACCACAGATAAGCTATAATTTGAGCAATAAATTGCTTAAAATCATAATAAAAATGGTATTCCCCTCACAAACTGCATGTAAATTTCCACCCTGTCCAAGTCAGTATTAATGATAATAGGTATCATTGACAAAAAAGACCAAAAGCGGATTTACTCCAGCATTCATGAATCGCGGGTAAAAAACACGTAGAGACCAGAAGAACACAAAGCGTTGAATTTATCGTTCACCTCTCGTGCCTGAAACATGCATACGAAGATGGAGTCTTACTGGATTCGTTATAATATTTGTTTGTTGGTTAAATACTACCAGATGTGAATTATATTCTGATTTTCAGAAATGTTTTATATTCATTTCTCGGTTCTGGAAAAGGAAAGCGTGGCGTTGAGTTCCGCCACTCAGTATGCGGTGAAACCTTGAAATACCCGAAAGCACAGGAGAAAGTGAAAGTGCTAACACTAGGTTCCCTCTGCTAACTCCGCTATGAAGCGTGAATCCTGAAAAACAAATGTAAAAGAAGAAATAAATAATATAAAAAAAGAAGACAAATTTAAAATTTCAATAATATAAAACATTTTTACGTCAAATACAATAGCATTTGACTTATTTTTAAGTCAAATGCTATTGTATTTTAATGTGTTAATTTTAATGTTTTAATTTTACTTTGTCTGTTATGTCTTGTTACCATACTATTCTTGCACAAAAACTATACTAATTAAAAATAATATTTAAATATATACATACATATATTTAAAAAAATATAACAAAATTAAAAAAAAAACAATAATAATTTTGTCATATCCAGTAAACAATTAATTAACTTCTCAGATAGCACTGCGTCCAGGTAAACAATAGCCAACTTTCCCTTTGTGGGTACCTCCATATATTGTGGTGAGTATTACGGCTGCCTCCCACCGCTAAGATGGCTAAACTGAGATTATTTTTTTACTCCGTTGCGGTTGAATTTTCATTGAAAATATAGTTATGGTACGTACAATTTTTTTTAGGAAGTTTAGTTTTGCTAGAATTCCAGGCTTTTACGTTCATTTTGATTATTATTTCAACATTATTTTCGATTTTTTTTACGTATTGTTTGTTTATTAATATAATAATTATTAAAATATCTGGTACTGCATTTTTGGCAAGAGGAAATATAATAATTGAAAATATTATCTTCTTCTATTCAAAGCCATGGGACTTTACTGTAAAAATTTTACAAATGTATGGTTGGAAAGTGTACTGTTATCACAAAGTAAATCGCATACATTTACTTAATAAAAAATATATATATTTTTGTTGAAAATCTCGTGAAATTTCGGCAAGAACAACGTTCACTTGTATTTTAAGTAGATATATATCGTCAGTTTATTGTCTGCACAATGCAATTAATACGATCGAGAGAGAGGATATGAAACTATTTGTCAACAATAAATTGTTCATTATAGATTCAACTAAAAACTTATTTTCTTAGTACTGATTTTGTTTAAAAAATGTGTTAAAATTATAGATCATTTCATAGTATATCATTCAGACAATTAAATGTTTCAGAAAAATGTCGCGTAGCAAGCAATGCAGCAAGAAATTATATAAAAGTATAATGAGGCGGCGAAATCTAATTATTCAAAGTCTTGAAGAGGAAAAACAGAAAAAAATACATTCCATTTTAAAGTACGACATCGTATTTCGGAATAAAGAACCACATTTAAAAGTGTTTAATTTTAGAGAAGTCACATAGAAAGGTGAGTAAATCCTCTAATAATTCTGTATCAATTAAAATTATTCATACAACCTTAGATAGATCATTAATAAAGTAATTCACGCACAAGATGGAGAAAAGGAACAAACATTTACAGTTACTATAACTAAATTTTTTGATAAGAGCTATTTTATGGTATCGACAAAACCGCGGCTTCGCTCGCCATAAGTTACTGTTATAATTTAGACAAAATATTCAAAATCTATTATATTCATATATTCACTATTCCGATGTATAACGTAATTATAAAGTTTATTCGAAATCCGTTCAGTACTTTTTGCAGTGGAAGAGCATACATCCGTAATTCCTCACAAAATTGTACATTTATAATATTGTTGTAGCGTTATTAAGACAATAGAATATTAAATGACTTTCTAGTATCTGAATTGATATAAATATAAAATATAAATTTAAAAAAGAAAACAGAAATAAAAATATTGTAAAACTAAATATTTATATAACAACTTCTAGTAACGAAACACAAGACGTCGAAGTATTCCATCACGTCGTAGGACTGAGCTTAAAGTATTTCAAGTGAGGAAATAAGGGTTAAGTTTTAAAAGCACTTCATCTCCCCTGTACAGTGCAAGTAATCTACAAGTGGCGGACAAAGTTTATGTATACAACACTTATTTTGATAAAATTTTACGTTAAAAGTCATAAAGTTAATTATAAAAAAAAATTGCTTCAATACTATACCTATTCGGATATACATAAACTTGTCAAAACTTGAAAGTAGAAAATAATATTTTAATTGCTTTAAAGTAAATTCATAATTATTTTTAAATCAAATTATTCGTTATTAAATAACACTTAACTTAATTTAAAAACTTAGCTTTACGGACAAAGGAGCGCTAAACGCTACGGTCTCTACATACCTCTCTCGCCTCGTCCACTGTCATCATTTTTTTTTCTTTTTTAAATAATAACAATTAGCGCTGTTATTGAAACGTATACTTGTAATATCTATTTAGTCACTGAAAATCCTTTATATTTGGAGTTGGTTTTACCTCTTTTTTCTTTACTTTTTTTTCATACTTTACTTTATTTTGCTTATTTAGCATTGTATATTAATGTTATTTTTGCCTTGGCCGACTCCTTTTTGACGTCGATTAAAAGTGGTGGAAATCAACGCCGCGCTTTGTAGTGATTCATTCCACCGAGTGGGAGTCGTACTCACAAGCGACGCCACTGCGACCACTGCTAATATAGTTAAAAAAAATTAAATCAGCTTCACGCTGTATCCCGCACACATGGCAGAGTAGGCTGAGGAAAATTACTGTTAAGACATTATACCCCATTTTCCGCCGACTTTTGTAGGCATTGCGTGATGAGTGGCGTAACTCAACGCCACGCATTGCCTCTTCTCTTTGTGTCCCTACTTATAACTAACGAAAAATATTTAACTTTATATTTTTATCAAAACAGTTAAGCGTTTTATCTTTTAACTTAAGACATAGACTGACACAATCGGATAGAGGCTTTAAATAAATAATGAGGGAACTAACATCCGGTGCGCTGCACGGCGCCTATACGCCGACACTTTTAATAACACTATTTAATATAAGTTATAACGTGTCTCTTTTATAGGGTTTACTTAAAAATATGTAAACTGTTACTGTTTTTAGATGCAAATAATAATAATAAAATTATTATTATAAATATTATAAGAATAGTCAAATGAACAAAAATTAAACTAAGCTTAAACATTAAGTTAAATAAGAAATATATTTTTAAAATTTAGCTTCAGGTTTACGTTTTTTTTTTCACATTTCAGAGTAGTCAGAATTCAATTAATATTTACACTACATAAAGTCCGCAATTTATATTTAATTTACCTCTGTTTTGTCGTAGTAGTAACACTAGTGTTAACACATTACGATATGGTAAGCGATAATAAGGCGTAACAATATATATGAAACTAGCGACCCATACGCGGCTTCGCCTGCTTCAACTTATTGTGAAATTATAGCCAAATTATAGAAAATCTTTACATAAATTCTAGCTAATGCTTACTCTAATATATAAGATGTGTTGCTGTTAAATTTCATCTAAATTAGTTATATAGTTTTTGCATCAAAAAGAAACAAACATCCACCCTTACATACTTTGACATTTATAATATTAGTAAGATTCAGATTAAACACGATGATTATTTATTATTTCCGTAATCCAAAATAACAAATAGAAAGAATATAATAAAAAATTAAACAAACCGAAAAACTGAAAAGGAAAGAAAATAATATAAATATTAATTTTAATTAATAGATTCTATATTATAATTTTTCACTCTGATGTCGAGGCAAAGTGCGGCTTTGATTTCTGCCTAACAGCATCGTTTCTGCATTGCGTCCAGAATTCGGCGGAAAATGAGGGACGGACGGTGTCTTAACACTAGGTCCCCCTGCCTACACTGCTGTGTGCGGGATTCAGCGTGAAGTTGATAGATTCTAAAACCCTATTACATTCGAGATACAGGGTGAAACAAAAAAATATCCCTAGTATTTAACTTTTTTTACACCGTTTTTCTTATCTTAAATAAATATAATTTCGATATTAAAACGACATGTTTACCATTAGTCCACTTTAAGAACGAAACAAATAAAAGTTTTTTAATTGTTTCGCTCTATTTTTAATTGTCTATAACAATCAATTCAAAGTGAAAGTAACCAAAAACTCCATTTAATTGTTTTCAGTAAGGCAGTATGATTTTTATTCCAATAAATAGTTTCAATTTATTTAAAAATAATATTAATTAATGAAAAATAATTAATGTTTTATTTTATAATATATATATACATACTCGTATATATACTTAATTTCCACTCTTAAATCAAAGCGGCGTTGAGATCCGCACCGGATAACGGAGCAAAATGTCTTGCCTCTTCTTCTTTCGTGTTTCTTGTTTAAAATTACTTACAGTATAAATAAGTCACAATTGTAAACAAAATGAAACCAAACGGAGACATACTATAGGTATATTCATTTTCAATTTCACAAAACCTGAAACAAATATATCAATCTAGTTATTAAATCGAAAAGTGTTTTATAAATACTCTGTAATAAACCTCTTTAATTACTTGGTATATGGATTGAAGCATTTGACATTAAATATAGGATAGGTCCATCCCACCTTTTCCACGTCGCGCCACTTATTTCTGAATATTACAGGACGTGGTATCAAGTCATAGTTAATACATACTATACTGAAATGTCTCCAGGTTATGCTTGGTTTACTCTATTACTTTTTCTTTTTAACATGACGTGTATATGTCTGTTTGTGACATCGGAACTCCCAAACAAATAAGCTGATTTTGATTTTTTTTTATTTGAAATGTTGTTGATTTAATTGAGACATGATTCAAAAAATATGTGCAGCCGCTTATAGAGCATTAGCTCTTTTCTCGTTAATGAAAGGATATAAGCAAAAGAGCTTTTTGTGTCAAAGGATCTTAATTTTTTTGTTTATGTATAATAT
This sequence comes from Heliconius erato x Heliconius himera, assembly GCA_013421005.1. Taxonomy (NCBI): domain Eukaryota; kingdom Metazoa; phylum Arthropoda; class Insecta; order Lepidoptera; family Nymphalidae; genus Heliconius; species Heliconius erato x Heliconius himera. The sequence goes on from JAATLQ010010207.1 coordinate 81,093, forward strand.
ATACACTTTTTAACGGTCAACAGTGGACCTCGGAGAGTTTGTGTGGATCTTAAAGGATGCAGGTACAAATCTGAGTACGTGTTGTTTAATAAGTGCCTTATCATGTAGAAAAATATAACTTTTTTTTAATAAAATCTTTTATCAGATGCTCTATCTTTTAAGCAAATATATGACTCTCAAGTCAACTCTCGAGATCAATTTATCATCAACACAATTAATTTTAACACAATCTCTCTTTTATAGTCTTTACTACAGTAACACTAAACGTTACATTATTTTACTACATTGAAACGTAGTTTTTAGTGTTTTATTTTCAACACACAGCCAGACATATTTACGTGATCTAATATAATACTTAATAGTTAATTTTGGAACATTTGATATTAAACCTTGCAACAACTGCCTTAAGCATATTTTTTAAATCGTCAAATACCTGTTACATCGGTTCTTATGCAACTGCGACGCCATGTGGAATATCAAATGCAAAATTCCTTTGTGGAATTTTAAGAAGACAAAATGAATAGAAGTGGAAGGCTGGGTTAATATTTATTTTTAATTACCTTTGTGTTATAGTCTGTTTGAACTGCAAAAGGTTTTTACAATTCATAGGATTAATAGTTAACAGCAAAAATAATTCTGTTATCTTTTATTTTTTTCTTTAGTTTTTTTCTTTTCTCTTTTTTACAGACTTTATTTATCTGTTGAATAGATAGATAGTGTAGGCTTATCAGACGAGAGTAAAATGAATGTTTAATGAATATGAAATGATATAATTATCACTTTCTTTACCTATCTCTTATAATGAATGTATTTGTGAATTCCACGTTGAATTCCGGAAACTAAAAAAATGACCTACAACGTCGCCTGTAGAGTCAAACACTGCTAGCGAAATAAAATAACTCAACTAAAATACATTCTTCTTAAAATGGTGTATATTTTACATATATAGAACATCTGTATATAAAAAACAAATATTTCTCAAGTTTACTTTTTACCTATAAACCTTAAAACGATGTAATTAGTCGCTATAAAGCCGTAGATCGTTCGTAGCAAGCGAAATAGTTTCGTAGCACTATCGTAGCCTATATTTGATTGGGCTTTATTTTTTTTCTAATATATTAATGATTTAGGGTTGAGATAAAAACCACTTAGACGAGAATATCCTAGAATAATTTCTTGAACGTAAAAATTACTTAAAAAAAAAGACAAGTACCATTTTTTCAATGTTTTAATAATTAGAATATACTTTATTGTACCGCTCAATTTTTGAAACATTGAATGTTGAGTTTTTTTCCAGAGAGCCAGGAAATTAAAAGAACTCATTACCCCGAGTGGGAACTAAAACTACAAGCGTCCCATCTACAGTCAAACACTGTGCCACTGCGCCATAGCCTCAATATTTTAAACTAATTTGAATTTATAAATGTATTTAAAAAAAATAGCCAAGCTATGGATTCTTCCACTACACGTATATCACAGTCGAATGTCGGCAAGTTGGCAAACCATCTCATAACAACATCGTTTCGCGTCGCCTGTGTTAAATGTACGTTAAACGCTATAATTCACGTTGCTACGCTTGCCCGCACACCCATACTTGTCAACGCGGAAAATTATTAATTTATGTTATTCTCTGATTTAAGATTAAGCAGTGAGTGTAAATCTTGATTAGTTATGGATGTTTGGTGTAGGAAATGTTTTGTTATAGGTTCAGTTATTGATTCTACTGATATTGTGTTTTTGAACTGCATTAATTATTAATGCAAATTGTGGTTTGTACAGATACAATTTAAATAATTATTTTGTTATATTTAAATATTATACTACCAGACAAAAGAAATAAAAATATTTCTTTTTCTCTAATGGGAATCGAACCCACAACCTTCCGTCTTTACCGTGCCGCCATAACTATATATATACTTCAATAATTAAATTAAATTAAATTAGCTTCACGCTGTATCCCGCACAAAGCAGGGTAGGCAGAGGGAATCTAGTGTTAAGACACTCCGTTCCCCACTTTCTGCCGGATTCTGGAGGCATTACGTGTTGAGTGGCAGAACTCAACGCCGCGCTTAACCTCGACGCCAGAGCGAAGGAATGGAAATATAAATTTAAGTAAATATTGAGTGGGGATCGAACCCACAACCACTCAGTTTTGCAGTCACACCTCGTGCCGGTGCGCCACGACCGGCCTCAATAATCTATATTGTAATATTAAATCAATAAGCACATATGTACTTACGTATAAAAGATATATTATGATGAAACAAAAGATATTATTAAAGTATAGCGCGGACGTCTTGGACATTACTTCAAAACTGCAGTCACTTTTATTTGACTTCTCAAAGTTGGAAGAATTGAACCGATAGTAGCCAAACGTGATTCGAATAAAGTAAAAATTTTCTAGTAAGTTGAAACTTCAATTCAATTTTATGAAATAATGAAAACTATTCGATTATTTTACTTTGAAACTGGTAATCGAGAGATACTAGTAGTTGCGGATTACATTCCAGCAAAAAGTAAATGTTTAATACTTATTTAGAAAACGTATAAAAAATTGAACGTAGCGGGATTTGAACCCGCGCCTCCTGGAAACCGACCAGGCGCTCTGACCACTGAGCCATACGTGAACTATGGCTTAGTGGTCAATTAGTTTTCTAAATAAGTATTTTTCTTTCCTAAGTGTGGATTAACATTTTAAAAATATTTAAAAATAAGGAAATATTTATGTAGTTATATATATTTACGTTGTGAAAAGCAAAGCACAGCAACTTTAAGCTTTTTCTTCCATAACCCAAAGCATAATCTAGAAATTAGGCGAAATTAAGGAACAATGTGTTTTACTACTAGGAATCCTATAGATCCCAGTGGTAAAACTCTTCGCTCCTTACTTTCCACTCAAATTTCTAGATATTGCATATTATAAAAGACGAAACTTAACGCCGCGCCTTGTCTACCAGAGAGAAGTGAGAATCAAATTCTTGATCATCGTAGTTATACGTTGTCCCGGTAGCGCAGTACTACGCAATATTCTTAAATAAAACAACTATTAATAACATGTCCATTGAAATAAGGAGATCCTTTATTATCTCAGCGACGGGTTGGTAGTGAAACGCTATAGAATATATAATATGAGAACGTCTCTGATACATTCGCTCACACTCTGTCGCCAGGGCCTTTGTCGCCATTTTCCGTAATGATATATTATAACGTAGGAAGGTGTGAACGAGATCGGTGATAAAATGGATAAAAGGGTATATTTTGGGAATGTCGAAGCATCATAATATTATAGGTTTTTGTGTCAGCAATATTGTAAGAGTAAAATTAGAGACAAATATTTTGATTTCTAGTTTATTTTGGGAGCTTCGGGAATATTGTAATAGATTATATCGTTTATATCCTTACGAAACTCCATAATCTTACGTGTTAGACAGTAATTAAATAGTGATTCCGCTGTATGCTATTTGGTACTCTGCTCTTGATAGAAGGTAATATTCACTCATATTAATAAATTAAAAACCATAAAAAAAATATATAAATATTATGGTTGTCCGAGTAATTTTCAGCTTTGGGGGCAGTTCTTTACTAAAATAAAAATATTGACTAAAATAAATTATAAAATAATAAAAATGAAAATCTTTTTTTACCGTACGAATAAGTTTTAAAACTCTTAACCAATATTACGATTCAATACCAATCGATACATTAACATAACAATATATCCATTTTTCGTTAACTATTTTTCATGTATATTGTATATCAATCAACGTATGTATGCCTAAAATATTGACTAGGCATGCACTAAGTTGATATTTTATAAATAACTAATCAATATCCTTTGACAATAATTTTAATTTCTTTCCTTGAAATTACAAAAAATATTTATTTTATTGTATGAATACAATGAATCAGGTGTAAAGAGCTTCTGAGAGTATTTTTTTTAAATAATTTATATTCAATCAGCTTCATGCTGTATCCCGCATGGTAGGCAGAGGGAACCTAGTGTTAAAACACTTCGTTCCCCACTTTCTACCGAATTCTGGTGAGATTGCGTGTTGAGTGGCACTCAACGCCGCTTCATCTCCTCGAGTGGGGATCGAACCAGTCGTCCAGTTTTACAGTCACACATCGTGCCGCTGCGCCACGACTGGCCTCAATTTATATTATTGTATTAAAATTATTATATTTCAGTTATTTTAATGTCTGTGTCTGGCTTTATTTTTCCAAAGTCTCGTTTCAGTTTTAAAACTCAAGCGAATTAATTTCCATTTAATTTGCAACTATTTAACATGGCGGCTGTTTTATATGTAAGCGTTCTAACATTATTTGGTCTCTAAAATATATGAAAAAAATATATAAAGTTTTCTATAGAATAATTTTTAGGCAGTTGTGGCGTAGCGGCATTACGTCTGACTGTAAGCGTGAATTTTGTGGGTTCAATTCCCATTAGAGGCAATTAATTATTCATTTTCTAGTTCTGGTAACAAGACAAAGTGCCTCGAAAATGGGCGAATAGTAGAGAGCAGACTATCATAACACTACGTTTCCTCTGCCGACACTACTATTTGCGGGATACACGTGAAATTAAAGTCAATACAGTATTGAAGTACTGATTCAACTCACATATAGTTTTTTTCTTTGGAATATTTTTAGCTTTCCAGACAGGTTAAACAAGGTTACACAAAATTGTGATGATTGAGAATCATCAAAGAAATAATTATCTACTTCCACAAATAAATTAAAATTCTTACTCTATGAGTATTATTAACAAAAATTGCAATTTTTACGATCATTTTTAAGTAAAACACAATATAAAATGATATCTACATATTATGTTTTGCTCTTCATACTGTTAAGACACTACCTTACCATACCCTCTATATGCCGCAATTTACTTTACCAAACTGTTAAAAGGTAAGAAATATATAATTATTTTAAATATTTAATTATAAGCTCGTGCTATGACAGCTTCCGTATATTTAAACGTTATTTACATAACTAATAAATTAAATCGCTTTGAACAATACGGTGGCTACAACAAGATGTAAGTTATTATATCACTTTAAGTTATTACAATTATGCATATAATAATTGAAGGTGCAATTAGTTGCATCTAGTCCACCTGACCTAACTTGCCTCGCCAAGTGTAAAACGAGCCTTTGTAGCGGCGAGATCGAGTTTATGCTGGGTGAACTTCGGTACAATCAAAGCGTATCGATATATTGAGACGTATGTATATATTATTAAACAAATTTAATTAAATGAATGTCTTATTCGGCAAAAAGTGGGGGACGGAGTGTCTTAACACTAGGTTCCCTCTGTCTACCCTGCTGTGGGCGGTAAGCAGCGTGAAGTTGATAAGTAAAATTAATGTCTTAGAAATAAAAACGAACAATAGTAATGGTTAAGTTAAGAAAACACATATATATGTACCATGACGTAATGTTGTGGCGTTTAGTTCCGCCACTCAGAAGGCAATGTCTCAAAAATTGGGCAGAATGTGGGGAACGAAGTGAAATTATATAAGATTGAGCGTGAAACTAATATAACATTATCATATTAGCTTCACGCTGTATCCCGCTATAATTAGCATATAAACAGAAAATTAAGAACTAATGTAAAACATATCTTTAAATCGCCGTCCCGCATATTTAGTGAAGAGTGTAAAGAAAAAAAACAAAAAACGACAAATCTAATACTAATGACATCTCAAAGAAGCGGGGCAATGGATCAAAATAACTATTATTTGCCAAGGCCGGATTACAACCCACGGCCCTTCGCGCGCTAATATTGACAGTTCGCTGTTTTAATGCCGACGTCAAACAATCGCCGATTAATGGGTCACTTCCGTTGCGTATTGTGAATTTTATGTTATTATGGAGTTTATTGTTTAAATTAGTTTTAATGGTCTTTGTATTTTGTTTGCATAATAAACATATGGGTAAACGCTAAGGTTGGTGTGGGTTCGATTCTCTCTTGGGGCAATTATGTATTTGTATTTCCTGTCGATTGCTTTGATATCGAGAAAACGTGCGGCGTTAAGATCCGCTATTTAATAGGTAATGTCACAAAATTTGAGCTGTGTATGGAGTACAAAATGTCTTAATACTAGGTTCTCTCTGCGTACCCAGCTAGCTATATACATTATGAAGCCAAATAATAAATACTGATATACTGAATAATATAAACCAAATAAAAATATTTGTTCAAGATTGTAAAAACTGGACGAAAATGCTTATTTATGGTTAATTTTTTTACGTTCTATATATTTCCTCACATACAAATAGGCAAGTATATATAGTAAAACATTTTTTTTTTAAATATTCAATGCATTGACATTAGCAAAAGTATCTCCATAGCGGTAGGTACACCGCAAATAAGAGGGATCCAACCCCGCAATTTGCAAGGCAGCCTTTCTTTGCGCTTATTGTATGTACATCTTAATACCTTACACAATGGCCTTTAAAGCCCAATGATGTTTTATTTATATTAGACTTAGCACTTTGTTTCATAGATTTAAAGTAGAAAAAAGTCTCACGTATACATATGTATATCAAATTATTTTGAAATATTGATGAATCTTCAGCTTTACGGTGTCTCCCATAGCAATGTAAGCAGAGGGAACCTAGTGTTAAGATACTCCGTTCCACGTCTTACGCTAGAAGCCGTCGTGGCATGGTGGCACAGCTTTTGAATATAAGCGCGATGGTCGACAGTACGATCCTCCTCGTGAGAACAAGTAAAAGTTAAACCAAAGCGCGGCGTTGAGTTGCGACACTCAATACACGATATCTCGAATACCGGCGGAAAACGGAGATTCGAGTGTTTTGGTATTACATTTTTTAGCTTACCATGCTATAGATATGCGAGATATGTATATAAAATGTGAAGTTGGTATAAATCTCTGTTGTAATCATATTTCTAACTTTAAATACTTAGAAACATACATTTCGCAAACTAACACTGTATCATCATTTGCATAAATTTATGCAGACTACATTAAGCTCTCTCTAGGCAAGAGCGAACGAAAATTATGCAAATTCGCCCTTCAGCTAAGGACAATTACAAGTGATTATGACTTAAAATTCAATTTTAAAGTTGGACCTTTAATAAAATCATTTAGCCATTTCTATTTTGTAATATATCTGATTTAAGGTTACCTTAGCGTTATTGGGTGCCGTCAATTTTGGATAGGAGGCCGATCGTGGCGCAGCGGCACAAAGTGTGACTGTAAAACCGACTGGTTGTGGGTTCGATCCCCGCTCGAGGAGATGAAATATTTACTTAAATTAATATTTCCATTTCTTCGCTCTGGTGTCGAGGCAAAGCGCTGCGTTGAGTTCTGCCACTTAACACGAAATGCCTCCAGAATTCGGCAGAAAGTGGGGAACGGAGTGTCTTTCACTAGGTTCCCTCTGCCTACCCTGCTGTGTGCGGGATACAGCGTGAAGCTTATTATAATTAATTTTGGATAGGCTTAGGTATTGGTTGTTGTGATTGTTGAACTTTTTTTTAGCTATCCTTGTTATATATAAGAAGAGAGAACCTAATATTAAAACATTCCGTTCCCAACTCTCCGTTCAACTTTCGAGACATTGCGTGTTAAATGGCGGAACTCAATGCTGCGCTTTGCCTCGTTATCAGAACATTCATTCATTTCCGCGAATGGGAATCGAATGATATACGAACGTCGCGGTTACAGTCGCACGCTTGTACTGTGCGACAGACTCATCTTTATATTATGTTATGTTTATCGTGTTATATAAAAAAAATTGTGTAAGAGATTTTTAATCCTGGCCAGGTCGTTGGTGCTACTTTGATACGTTAATTAATTAAAATTAAGAAAAAAGAATGATTAAGATTAAGACTTAATTTAATTAAGAGTTCACAAGGGGTCTATCTTGTATTCATGATATTACTATATTTTAATAAACATCTTAAATTTTACCCTGACGCAACTATATGAACGAAAATGAACGAATCGGCTTGACTTACCGTTTAGTTATATTGTTTTTAGGTTAACTTTGTTTAAGTTTTCGGAAATAATAGTAGACCAAGGAATTAAATTGAATTGGAAACCAAAGAACACAAATTGCATCAAATGATTTTGAGAAAAAAAAAATATCTTTATCATTAACATTATATCGTGACTAACCCTGAAGCGCCCTCAATAGTAATTATATCCTTTGAAGACCCCCTCGCCGCGGAGCGAGGCAAATTTCAATATTAAAATCGAATGAAAAGAACGAAATCATTTGAAACATTCTTCAACATCTGTTACCTCAGGTGCTATTTGGAAGTATAATTACTTGATACCAAAAAAGGAAATAAAAATGACATTTTCTAATTTTTTTTTGTTTTTAAGGTTCATACCTCAAAAAGGAAAACAGAATCCTTTTTTGATCACTTCGTTATCCATCTCTCCGGTTGTTAAGGCTATTTATCTCGAGATCGCGTGGAGGTATGAAGCCAAAATTACAAAATAAGAACAATAAGAAATATTAAAATATATGGTCAACACAACACAAAATGCAAAATTTTTGACCATATGAAATTTACTTCAAAGTTAGAATGCAAAAAAGAAAAAAATCCAAAAAGTCAAAATTTAGAGGTATTTTATAGAAAAATTACTATAAAATTATATTATATTTCTTATTATTGTTCATACAAAATGAGCGTAAACTTAAGTTTGTCCACTTATATTAGTTGCAAGTACTTCCCGTTGACCAACAATCCTGAAATTGGTATGAGTGAGCGAGTCCTACTCACACTTAACTGCTATTTTAAGAATATGATATAACTCACAGGCTTTCCATCTGTCCATTTTTTCATACATTTACATAAACGCCAGTCAAAATTAACAAACAGTAAAAAATAATTGCTCAACACACTACACATTTCTTAGGCAATATTTAAAATTTTACTTGCCGCCGCCGCTATAAATCGTTGGGGCCGAATAACCCAATAAAGGTATAAACCCGTAAATCCTTATGAGGGATGGCAGCGTGACAATAGGGCCATTGTGCCCTTCAGAAATAACGATATACCAAGGAAACCTGACATTTACATACAGACCGCAAAGTGTGCAACTATGTATAGTTTTCTATTAACTGTAAATACATACGTTTGAATAATAAAGGGTTAGTATTGTTAAAGTGTGTTCTCCATTATCTTTATTGAAGCCTACCTTGATATGTGCGAAACTTGTAGCTATGAAAATAAAAAGAATAGAACTATTTAATAAATAAAATATTGGCTACCGAATGTTTTATCATCTGTGAAGTTAGGAAGCTGAAGTTTAAAATCAGCTTCACGCTTTATCCCACACACGGCAGGGTAGGCAGAGGGAAAATAGTGTTAAGACACTTCGTTATCTACTTTCCTGCTGCTGTATTGCGTGCTGAGTGGCGGAACTCAACGCCGCGTTTTGTCTCGACACCAGAGCGAAGAAATGGAAATACAAAATTTAAATGAATATTTAATTTCCTCGAGTGGGGATCGAACCCACAACCAGTCGAGTATACAGTCACACTTTGTGCCACATTTTTATTTTCATATCTTCAACTAGTCAGAGCGAATTGTTGTTTTTTATGCAATGTCGCTGAAAATGGTTTGAAATGAAGAAGAAGAGTGCCTTAAATATTAAGAATAAGATTAAGCTACTTTATTTGAATTTGTTATAATAGACAATAACTAGCTAAATTCTGTGCTTTTTTGCTTCTGCCAGATAAAAAGATAAGACGTATTTTGTTCCTCTAGCGATGTAATTTTTATTTCTTCAATCATGGCTAATGTCCGTATTTTCGTAGATTTTTACTGTTCTTATCTACTGCTGAGGCATGATTCAAAATAACTTAAAAATAATTCTTAGCTTCGGTGATGTCTTCTCTTGTCTATACTTAGAGCAGCCTCACTGTACCACTGCCAACATTTTAGGACAATTGGATTAATTTTTCACACAGAATTTTATAAAAAGTTTCTCCCTTAATTTTTTATTATAATAGAAAATCGTCGAGCACAACAACCAACGTCTAAACTTTTAACAAAAATATGTAATAACAACAAGAAAACACAAACAATACAGACTGCCAATACTACATTTCTAATAAAGCACTATGCATACATACTTACCTATTTGACAAACGGCAACATAAATGATTATTCTATACAACAGAAATCGAGGTCAATTGAACGCAATACTCTTCTAGTACAGTGATTCTCAACCACTGTGCCGCGGCACTTTTGTGTGCCGCCAAATTAATAATAATGTTAATATTATTAAAGTATATCATTTAATATATATATATATATATATATATATATATATATATATATATATATATATATATATATATATATATATATATATATATATATATATATATATATATATATATATATATATATATATATATATATATTATATTTGCTTTGTAACGCGTTTTTTCTTAGTGCCTGCGTGTGTTGTAGTAATTAAATAATTTTTATCTTTTTCTTTGTGTGCCGCCAAATTTTGAAATCGTTAAATATGTGCCGCAACAAAAAAAAAAGGTTGAGAATCACTGCTCTTGTATAGCGCAATATGCAATATATGAAAAATAGCTATTTCTCCTGTTTCGTAACTCGTACACGATATCTTTCAATAACTTATGAAGAAGCCCTTTAGCTCAGTTTTTTGTATTTCCCCTTCATGGCATCGGGTGCGCAAGGAGTTGTAATTCAATTACCTACCTTGCTCGACTGGAACTATAGAAAACTATTGAGTAGTATTCTAACTTTAAATTTATATTGCATTCATTTGCGTGTGTGTATGTCTGTGTGTGTGTGTGTGTGTGTTTTTTTCATGGTAGTAATAAAATGTAGTGTGCCTATAAAAAAATATTTCCTTTTTATTTTTTTAGCTTCACGCTGTATCTGCCTACCCTTCTTTGTGCAGGAGTAGACAGCAGGATAGGCAGAGGGTACCTAGTGCTAAGACACACCGTTCCCCACTTTCCGCCGAGTTCTGGAGCCATTGCGTGTTGAGTAGTGGAACTCAACGCCGCACTTTGCCTCGACACCAGAGCGAAGAAATGAAAACATAAATGGAAGTAAATATTTTATCTTCTCGAGTGGGGATCGAACCCACAACCAGTCGATTTTACAGTCACACTCTGTGCCCCTGCGCCACGACTGGCCTTAACAAAATTTCAGCCTAAAATTATTATATGAGTGGTTAAATGACTGCACCAGATTTATATTTTAAATCAGTTTTTAATAAGCATATTATAAATAAAAGCTTAGTTATACACGACTGACTCTAAACGCGATGGTTGTGGGTTTGATCCCACACGGTCCCTCTACTTTCCTTGCTATATACAGGCTACAACGAAAAACTATTACTTACATACATAAATAAGTTACAAACATAAAATGATTATTAGTACGTACGTACGTACGTAAGTACTAAAATAAAATCGCCTCCACGTATGTCTCTGTTAGTCGTAGGTTATAAGGCGAAGCTAGCGCCGCGAAGAAATATTCGTACGGATTCCTGAAGCTACTGAACTCTGCCAATTAGAGCTCACGTTTCCGATTAGAGAAATCAAACACTACCGCCGCCAACGGATTGTATTGAAAATATTCAATTTATCTTACTTTGTGTTACATGTTTATCATTATGGATATTTTTATTATTTTATTTATCCATAATAAAAATTTATAATGTATTTTTATCAATTATAAATGGTTATTATTTTATTTATTTATTTAATACTTTATTACACCAACTTAAACATTAAACAGATACAAGATAGAACAAATGAAAAATGGTTTAATTATTTATACATAAAAGAATAATATTTATGTTGAATGGAAGCTGCTTACATAGTGGGGCAGTGTTGAATTCTAAGCGGCTGAAGATGGCTGTGGGTTTGATTTCCACTCGGAGGTATGAGTTATTTTCGTTTTCCCACACTGGCAAGACAGCCTGTCTCGGATTCGAAGCTTGTAGAATAGTTTGAAAGAGCCCAAACGTAAACGAATTCAAAAAAATCATCTTGTAGTTGAAATTGCCGTCATAACAATCAATCTCCAATATACCAACATAGTGACATTAAAGTTTTTTTTGTATTTTTATAGTATAAGCTACAGATAAACGAAGATCTAAAAGTAAAAAATAGCTGATTTTGCTTTGCCTTTTAAACTTTAAATTCTTTATTTTTTTGTTTTAACCCACATACCAAATAAGACTTGATTACCGCATAGTTTCATATTATATTGCTTTCTACAAAAAACGACTCAGAGCGTCTTCACCATAAATTTCTCCAGATGAATGGAGCGACCGCAAATATAAGAGAATATAAATGTATAAATTATTCCACTGTCAGTCGTCCTACAATTTAATATACGTTTGCAAAAAGAGGCGCCATTTTGTTATGTACTAAGGCTATCTAAATACAGTGGCAAATCACTTGTATTGCTTTCAAAGATTGCTATTAAATATTTTTATTAACTTCAGAATGCTTCAGTCATATTTTAAATATGCAAATATAAAGCATGAAATAATTTTTAATGTTTCTAAATAGAATCCCGATTTTGCTTGATACTAAAACCAGTTTTTATATATAACCACTATGGTAGTGTTATCATTTTACAGATAATTTTACTGTTATTGATTAAAATGTTGATTATATTAATAAGCTTCACGATGTGTGGGGGACACAGCATGGTAGGCTCAGGGAACCTAGCGGTAAGACATTCCATTCCCCACTTTCCGCCAAATTCTGGAGGTATTGCGTGTTGAGTGGCGGGACTCAACGCCGCGCTTTATCTCGACACCAGAGCGAAGAAATGAAAATATAAATGTAAATCAACATTTCGTAGTTATTAACTACAACCGTTTTAAGTCTTCAAACAAAGTATAATACTTGAAGCATGCACGTCGTAATATTTGTGTACAAGTAGCGGAACCGCTTAATCGGATTATACGTTACGGATTAAGATATTCAACTCCTTAATACTGACTACTTATTGCGACTTAAAATTATGTTTGTATTGCACGAATATAACATAAATTTGCAAGTAAAATTTATGTTATAAGCAAAATTTGTGTATTTTTTGAGCTTTTATTTTGTAATAATCCAAATTCGAGATAATGCGTATTGAATAGCAGAACTTAATGCTGCGCTTTGCTTCACCAGAGCGGGAGATTTCCCCAAGTAGGTTTCGAACCCTAATCTATCACATTTAACCAGATGCTGTCACACTGTGCAATGATCGAGTCAAAATTTATTGCATGAAGATATAATTAAAATGTTGCCTCAATTGTAAATTTATTCAAGTAAACTGTTAATAGGATGATTGATTTTAACAGGTTTCACACTGTATCCCGCACCGCACCGCAGTGGAAACCTAATGTTAAGACACTCCATTCCGCTTTATCCGCGATTTCTGGATGCATTGTGTGCGCTGTGCCCATATTTTGTAACACCGTGAAGAGGATAGTCTCAACAATATAAAAAATATATCTAGTATGTCATATTATCATAATAACATTGTCGAAATAAATCTAAGATTTTTTTCAACAATGACATCAAATTGCGTGTTGTTTTTTTTTCTATAAACACCAACAAAAAATTTCTCAATAATGAAAATAAACTAATAAACAAAAACTTTTAACAGTATGAAAATTTAAACATGAGAACCACAAAAATAGACGAGGTTTATACAGAAACTTAGATATTAAAGCACTTCACAAGCATATCTAACTTATATTCTAATGCTAAAAGCGCAATTTTTCCCCTATACATCTAGGGCTTCCGTTGCAACTATGAATACCATCATCAGACGAGGCGATTATCATATTTCAAGTGTATAACCATTTACTTTGGCACTTTAATATTACAAAAATAATCCTTATAGTTACGCATAAAGGACTATATGTGTGTAATGAGGGTTCAACTAATATTGGTTATAGATTCGGTGTCGACAAGCGGGGTGTCTTCAGTCACCCTCGAGCTACCCTCGAGTTTGTGTGAGATTTGTCTCATGGACGTCGAAATATTTGCGGTAAGTATTAGTAGGAACTGTTCTGTCTCCATAGTATTATTATATGTTTAACTTACGTTGATATTATTTATTTAAGTTATATTTCTAAATATATATATTTTTTTCGTAGCGTTTGGCGCTCCGTCCTCTCTGACTACACCGCTAGAGATACAGCGTGAAGCTAGATTAGATTTTCTTTTTTGTGCTTTACGCAGTAGCGCAGTAGCATTTGGCAATCCTTTTATATAGATTTATATGTCTACCTAGGTAGAGGAAACTAGTGTTAATACACCCCATTCCTCATTATTTTAGGAGTAAGACAGATTACGCTATATAAACGTAGATAGAATAAACTGATTCAAATATACTGGATAGTTACTGGATCTAATAGATAGAAATAAACCAGTAGAGATAATTGGAAAAAAATGGCTATAGTTTTTTTTTCGACTTACCCCATAAAAATGCCTTTAGTACTTACTATGAATGAAAAGACAAAGGCAGACTAGGACATTATATCAATTGCTTTTTATATTAAATAATGGCGTAAGGCAGTGGTTGTGTGACAGTCGTGGCGCAGGAGCACAAAGTGTGACTGTAAAATCGACTGGTTGTGGATTCGATCCCCACTCGAGGAAATAAAATATTTAATTACATTTTCATTTCTTTGCTCTGGTGCCACTCAGCATGTAGTCCCTCCAAACTCACACAAACTCAGCTTGAGCAACGGAGTGTCTTTACACTAGGTTCCCTCTCCCTACCATGGCGTGTGCGGGATACAGCGTAAAGCTGATTTTATATGAAATTTTTACAATGTTAAGACGCCAAATTGAAACAACAATGGAAACGAACAACCTGACAGTTAAAAGAACGTCATTCAACAAAAGCCTTTGTTGACTGGGGGACAGCTTTCAATGCACAGATTGGTACGCTCCGTACTTTTTGTTATATTGCTTATATACTTTCTAATCATACTATGCTTTTTTGATATATTTTTATTCTAGATATATTTATTTAATTGTATATGTAATGGCTTTTCCTGTTTCAACTATAGGTACTTATATTTATTTTATATAATTTAAGTGCATTTAGGGAATATATATTAATAAAAATAACTGATTCTGCTCAGTTCTGGCTTATGATAAATCGTAATTTATATAATTTGGAATTTTATTTGATTTGGCTTGCAAAAAATGTCGTATTTAATAACGTTACGTGCAAACAATGTTTAGTTATTTTACATCTACCTAGGTACACGGTAGGCACTCGCGCACGGCAAACTCGCTTTTTTCCGCGTACATTCCGATCTCGTGAAAATTGCGAAGTAAAAAGTAGCCTTAATATTACTTATAGTACTGCTATGTTACTATAATAAAAATTTAAAATAACTATCATAAGCCTAAAATAGCATCTAAATTTGTATCGCCGCGTACAAAATATCTACGGTGACCACTTCGTCTGGAAGGTAAATTGTAAATAGATTGAAAACAAAATTAGTTTTCACAAAGAGGTGGAAAGGAGGAGAGGAGACGACAAAGTTTTATATTTCAATACAGCGTGATTACTTTTAAGTAAAGTGAATAAATTTTCCTTTTGAATATTTAAAGTACCCACGTAGTTACTTTTTACTATAAGATACAATATACACACACATACATATGTAAATGTGTACTTTAACTTAAATTTCTTGTTCATCATATACAGATACAGAAGAGGCCAGTCGTGGCGCAGGGGCAGAAAGTGTGCCTGTAAATCGACTAGTTGTGGGTTCGATCCACTCGAGGAGATGAAATATTTATTTACATTTATATTTTCATTTCTTCGCTCTGGTGTCGAGGGTAAAGCGCAGCGTTGAGTTCCGCCACTCAACACGCAATCCATCCTCCAGAAATTCGTGGAAAGTGGGGAACGGAGTGTCTTAACACTAGGTTCCCTCTGCCTACCCTGTTGTGTGCGGGATACTACGTGAAGCTGATTTGATTGTATCATATACAGATAATCTGTCTCTTACATAGCTTATGTATATAAACAAAAATTGGGGATTATATAAAAAAGATTAACATGATGTAGCCTAATATTTCTATTACTATTTTTCAATTTGGACCAGTAGTTACTGAGATTAGTGTAGTCGACCAAACAACATCGTCAGTTTAATTAAAATATTTTTAAATAGTATAAATTATAAGTATTAATTTATTGTTTTATAGAATATATAAGTCATTGTTAATTTTTATTGAAAAAAATAGTAGAGTTCAAAGATCGCTGA
Source organism: Heliconius erato x Heliconius himera (assembly GCA_013421005.1). NCBI lineage: Eukaryota > Metazoa > Arthropoda > Insecta > Lepidoptera > Nymphalidae > Heliconius > Heliconius erato x Heliconius himera. The sequence continues at coordinate 97,381 of JAATLQ010010207.1, forward strand.
GGTTAATTATTGTTATCCACAATTTATACTAAATTGATGCTATTCATGTTCAATACCATGTAGTGTATGTGTAGTTCCCATGACGATGGCCGATCCTACATACAACAGGGTAGGCAGAGAGGACCTAGTGACAAGACGTTTTCCTCTTTCCACCCGAAATCGAGATATTTTTTGTTGTTGAAATGATGATGATTAATCTAAGTTAAATCATTTATATAAAATTAAAATTAAATGAGCTTCACGCTGTTTCCCGCACACAGCAGGATCGGTTGTTTCCTGGAGTGGGGATCGAACCTACAACGAATCGAGTTTACAGTCACACTTTGTGCCCCTGTACACGACTGGCCTGGGTCATTTATATAGAATACGTAAAATACAAAAAAAAAAAACATATTGAGGCACGCAGTTTCTCGGATATTTGACGGAGAAAGGGGAACGTATGTCTTAACACTATGTTCCTTCTGCCTACCCTACTAAAATGCGGGATAGGCATGAAGGCAAAAAAGAGACACTAAATTCTTCTTTTCTTGGAAAGTAGTGACAAAACACTCAGTTCTCTCTGCCTAATAATATAAACAAACAGCATACATACCAATAATATTAAAGTAATTAGATTTGAAATCTCCTTACGTGCCTGAGCTCAAAAATGTAACCCCTAACTCAATTAAAGTTGAGAGCTGTTATCCGATTACTTCATTTTCCCCTCGGATGCAAAGACAAGCTTTTGAAGGTAGTTTGATGTTACCTCTAGTCTACCTCAGTTAAAAATGTGTATATGAAATATTAATATGTAATAAGTGGCTTGATATTTAAGTGGTTGTATCAAGAAGGTAGGTAATGTAGCAAAAATGTGCATTTTTTTTAATAAAGTATTTTCGTTTTGATCTATTTAGACTTATTTGAAAAATTTTAAATATTAATCTTAATGTATATAATTAATTCTGCCCTTTTATATTACATTTGTATAAAAATATAGGTTATATTTTGATTGTTTTAATTACAGAGTAAAGTAAATGGGAACGAAATGAAGAAGAAGAGAAAAAGACTGCATTAATTTATGCAAAAGCATAACATGACTGTCTAGATTGCATAAAATAAGTGAAATTCAAAAAAATCTAATCAATTTATAATATTTATGAACTAACAAGCTGTCTTAATTTGTCTTAAGAGTAATTCAATTCTTTTATTTATAAATCTCTACATCCACATTTACATATGTATGCAATAATTATAAAATAAAGATTGGTTTTTTTAACAATTTTAGTCATAATTTTAAAGAGTTCTATAGTGCACCTTTAATGTTGAATTCGATTTTTTTTTCTTCAAAATCAATTTAAAGTGATAACAACCATTCAAAAATCTTAAACAAAAATTTCACAAGTACATGTAACAGCTTGAAAAATTTTCCGTCGAACTCTGGAGGCATTGAGTGTTGAGTGGCGGAACTCAACGCCGCTTTAACACCAGAGCAAAGAAATTAAAATATTAAATATTTTATACTAAAAATCGAACTCACAACCTGTCGCACTTACACGCCTGTTCCCCTGCACCACAACGGGCCTCAACTTCAAGTTTACCATCATATCAAAAATGTGGTGCTGCGTTTCAATTTTCACTTCACATCTTGAAACGTACTAAAAACCTGAATAGATCGATGGAGGTAAGGGGTTAAGTCGTACTTGTAACAAAGAGGCAACATCTGCGCACAACACGATTCAGTTCCAAACAATTACCATAAAAGCTCTGAACAGGGCACCTACTGGAGTTCCATGTGTGTTCTTAGCGTCATAGATTTACAAATATATAGTACAGATGTGGCATTTGATTGTCATGTTAATATATTAGTATTGAGGCCAGTCGTGGCGTGGTACTGGTCGAGAGAAAGCGTGGTTTTCAGTTCCGCTACTCAACGCGCAATGCCCCTATTTCGGCGATAAGTGGGGAACATTAGGTTCCCTCTGCCTACCCTGATCTTTGCGGAATACATTATGAAGAAAAAAGAAAATATCAAATATTAAATTTCTTCGAGTGGTAATCGACTGCGCCACAACTGAACTCTAAATTAATTATATTATATTCAAGAATTTCGAAAGTAATAAAATTTTATCTTTTGACGACTTTACGACTTTAAGGGTATTGTCGTTATTGTCTAGAAAATTAACATACTCAAACAATACCTTAATTATTTTAAAAATAATACATTACATTAAAATTTATGCATATTTTATAGCACCTATATATTATTTTTCTTTGACAGTTGTAAAAATTCTACAGAATAAAGCACGGAGCCTAATACACGTGATATATAATCGCAATCTCAGCACGAATCCTGCCACGAATTACCTGCATAATAAATTGAGGAAGTAGTAGTGACGAAAGATTGGATTTTTCTACACTTTTGTTGTGTAGATTGAAAAAAAAACTCTATATCTAAAGGACTTTAGTCAGTATTAATTTAATTGAAAATATGATAAAAAAGTACTACCTAATTATGAGAAAATATTATTCTTATCAAAGATCTTCTTATTCTTATCTTTTAATCAGACTATTACTATATTTCAAAATTATACGAAAATAATAATAGCACTTTACACTACTACTTTACTTACTAGCAAATAACTTCTATATAGTCAACTCAAAAAACTTTGATAAACAAAAATATTTGATATTTTTCCCTATATTGGCATTCCGTAAACTACAGACTGTATTTATTGTTTTATAGATAACTATATAAATAGAAACATATGATTGATAATTATAATTAAACTAAAGTATCATAAAAATATATTATTTTCATGAAAATAAAAATAAAAGTAAATCTCTATAAACGAATTGTTCACAGAATAAAGGTCGAACGATAAATAAGCTTAAAAGAAAAACACGGAAACGGATGGAAATGTGGCTACTTGAACACGAAAACAAAGGCAGGTAGACCGGACAGGGCATCACATCTCTATTATGTTCTTCAATTCTTCTTACAATCTATTCAAATATATTATGTTAACAGGAAACAGGAAAAGAACTACCGACCTTTTCCCATTTGCCTTCAATGAATAAACGCACTTGCTTTGACACTAGATTAGTTATCAAGAAGCTCTGCGCTAAAAGGCCAAAACTCAATGGTTGCATCAAGAATTCAAGTGACGTTATAGACAATCCAACGCACCTGTCGACTTTGGATATGGTGCAATCTGTAATTTTTCCTCCGTAGAATATTTTTATTTGTATAACATAAAGAAGTTTATAATATTTTAATAAAACTTTATAAATATATCTTTTATAAAGATATTATTAAAACAAAATATTAAATGAAAAAGTGAAGGAAGAAAAAGAAAAAAAAAATATATACCTAATCGAATTATACAATTTTACACTAATCATACTGCTATATATATAAAGCAAAATATACTGAACGTTATCAAAAATGTGATGTAAAATATTACATAATTTAAGATAAATACCAGTTATACATACACAGACAAAACAAACAAAAATTAATAAAGTTAAGTTAATAATGTAAGAAACTTAAAATAAATAGTTTTTAAGGTATCGATCTGTCCCTTTTTACTTGCACCACCCAAAGCCCTATGTTCGAGTCCTGCACTTAGCGGGTGACAGGTGTGCGATACCCAATCAAGGGACAAATGTGAGACAGCCTTTTATCGCTGTTTGCCTTCAACCCTTATCGAAATGCTGCACTGTATGCATTGTTTAAAGCATATCCCTTTAGTATTTAGATTTTTATAATAATAAACAAATGATTTTCTTTACAACTCGCAACTCGCTTTCTTACTGTGTTGGAAAGGATAACTCGTGAGTAAATTACTCTTAGTATGTGAATTTCCGCTTGACATTTTGTCTAACATGTTTAAAGATCACCTGGTGTTTTTTTTTTCTTTTTCATATGGTTTAAATCATCGCTTGCATACATTTATATCCCAAAACTGCCGAGATGGCTTTAAAAATTATTTTATAAATTAAACCAGAATAGCCGAATAGATTTAATATTATATAATAAATAATAAATGTTACATCAGTACTTAGTTTGTTGAAAAATAATATATCACCTTTTCTCTTATTTAAATAGGGTTTTTCTTATCTAAACAAACTTTTCTTTTTTTTTTCAAATCATATTCTTTTTATATTTTTGTTTATACATAGATCCATCTGCACACACATATATAATAGTCAGTGCAACGCACTAATAAAATGGTCTCTTTTAAGTCCGCCGTGATTTAAACGACGATAAAATCTAACTTCATTAGATATTTTTACAGACTTTCACAAAAGAGTAATAAATTAGACCACTTGGATACTAAACCTGGGCAGTAAAGAGTGAACTTTAGCGCATACACATTACCATCTAGGGCAGCAAACTTGGATGAGCTAAGCTATAATAAGAACAATAGAATTTAAGCTTTATTATTTTGTATTAAAGTTGAAGTTAGTGTGATTAATTTGGGAAAATGTGGATATTAGAAGGCATGTTAGGCTAACACTACACGTGTGATTCATGAATACTGTTGTGCATTTCAAGCCTAATAGGTCTAAGGAACAAAGACCTTGTAAGAGTCTTCGTTTCCACTATGCAGTTTTATACAATCTATATTATTTCCAAAAATATAATATATTTTGCCAAACTCATTTGAAAAGTTTCGGAATTCACTTATAATAACTCGATAAAAAGTTTTTATACGCTGTCAGTATTGAATTTGACATTTCGCTAGAATGAATAGTTAGCGATCAACGTCCACCTGGATGTGACAATCTTAACCATTCAAGAAGAGCATAAAGCTCTTGTCGTTTTAGAGGAAAATGATCTTTATTTCTAAAACATTTAAAGAATAAATTAATTAAGCTACAAAATTGACAGGGACATACTGTTATAGGGAATTATCTATAGGCAAAGCTGAATAAGAGTAATGCATCATTAGGCAAGTCGTGAGTTTGGCATTCAAGAATCCCCACGAGGAATAGAATTTGAAGCGATTGATATTTCCTTCGCCCACCCCTAACTTGTTCTGATTTACGGAGTCGTTGCTTTATGTTTATAAAAGAAAAAAATACTGACAAAACTTTAAAGAAGATTTTTTATGATTGATATTAAAATAAATAGAACTTTACAGATTTTGTACATTTCTTTTATTTATAATGTTAACTATATACATATTTTTAAGCGTACTCATAAAAATTCTGTAAAAATATTGTTGGATTGGAATTCGAGTTTCATAATTTCACATACATATAAAATGTGCTGTATTTTAATGCCGGTAGAGGAAAATTTCTATAATTTAACTTGTAGTAAGCAACTTTTCATAAAAGTTTCGTTTTGCTAATCAAAGATTATTAAATAAACAGGTGTATTTATATATATCTAACAAAATAACCTATAATAATGCCACCATAAAAGTTATAACCGAATAAACCTGTTAAGTGCGAGTCGGTCTCGCATATCAAGACTGGAGACCAATTTCAGGATTGCAGTTCAAAGGTAAGTACAATACTCGTATGTACACATTTTGTATGAAATTAACTATAAATATATGTTAGTAATGATTTTTTCTATGAAATACCTATAAATATTTACTTTTAAGATTTTTTTCTTTATTTGTATTGTAAGTTTTCTCTTCGTGCCAAATTTTATAATAATAATAATAATAATAATAATAATAAACTATTGAATAGTTCAACGTTTGTTCAAATGGAAACAACTAATAGTTGTGTACGACATATTATAGCGCCTTCTAAGTTACCAAAAAAACTCTGGTTGCAGGTATAGTAGATTACATCATAACGATATAACCCTCTATAACGTAACGTGTGATATTGATATCCTTTGGCCTTCCTCTAAATGGAATATCTAACACAAAATATTTTTCAATGTGAACCAATGCTTGCTGACATACGATATGGGTCAAGCATACATATAAAATAGCATTATAATATTAGTTTCACAATATTATGCGATATCTCTTATTAGAAAGAGAGAGAGAAAGAAGAAGTATTTTACTAGAAAGTAGTATTTGCAAAACATTAATAGCTATATAAGTAATCTCCGAACAGTGACTTAAAATACCTGGAATAATAAAGAGAGGGAACCTAGTGTTAAGACAATCCGTTCCCCACTTTCCTTTACGCCTTGGTGCCAGAGCAAAGAAATGAAAATATTAAGAAATAACAATTCATTCTTTCGAATGGTGATCGAACCCACAACCGTCGCGTTATAGTCACACCCTTGTGCCCCTGCGCCACGACGGCCTCGTAAACCAAATAATGTGATCGTAATTGAATGTAGAATACATCAATTGAAATCTTGTCAAAGGCAGGTTAAATTGAACTGTACAATGGCACATGATTTATGCAGTCAATAAATCAGGAGTAGTCGCTCCGCGCTCACGCCCGAACCGTGTTACAGGTGCAGCTATGAAGCTGATACTATGTACATATAAATGTAAAGTGTATAAACTTTTTTTTATATATTCTTTTTTTTTTGAGCAACAATATAGCCGTGGCGCGGTGCTCGCAACGATTAGTTGTTAAACGCAGCTCGTTGTGGGCTCAATTTCTACTCGAGAAAATAAAGTTTTTATTTAAATTTCTTCCCTCTGGTGTCGAGGTAAAGCGCGGCGTTTAGTTTCGTTACCGCCACTCAACACTCAATGCCTTTAGAATACGGCGGAAAATGGGAAACGGAGTGTCTTAACACTAGATTCCCTCTTCTTACTCTGCTGTGTGCAGCTAATAAAAAAAATCAAAAGTAATAAAGTGTTATTCCACACTTAGGAAAGAAAAAGGTTTTAATCTTATTTCAAATTTCAACAAATTATGCTTTCTTACACTTGAAAATCAAAACAACGCTTTAGTTTACTTTTCCACAGTCCTTTTCTTAAGTATTTTTCTTCAAACTATGAACATTTTCCTACATGTTTTCATTCTCAAGATATTTTAAGAACTCCAGTTTCCTACATCCTTTCCTAATGACCACAGAGACACTCGACTCACTTGTTCCGCCCTTACATTTAACGTGGAACGCTATTTAAGACGTTGAAACAACACAAACGGACGCTTTAAAAATACTCCCCTTAAAATATAATATACTGGTGTATGTAGGGTACGCTGTTCCTGCCCAAGTGGAGGGTACTTCTTGAAGGAAAAATATACAGTTTATACTTTATAGTAGTAGTAGTTATAATCTTAGTTTAATAGATAAGGCTCCTTTAAAGAATATTGAAGCCAGTCGTGGCGCAGCGGCGACTGGTTGTGGGTTCGATCCCCACTCGAGGAGATGAAATATTTACTTAAATTTATATTTCCATTTCTTCGCTCTGGTGTCGAGGCAAAGCGCGGCGTTGAGTTCTGTCACTCAACACCCAATGCCTCCAGAATTCGGAAGAAAGCGGGGAACGGAGTATCTTAACTATAGGTTCCCTCTGCCTACCCTGCTGTGTGCGGGATACAGCGTGAAGCTGGTTTATTTTATTTTTTATTTTTAAAGAATAGTGTTTAAGCTTGCCTTATGTCTAATAATTCGGCTGTATTCCACTCCAACATGCATAAGTTGAATTAGGTTTTAGCTGGAAAGGTAAAGAAGATCTTTAGAAAAAAACTAACTTGCTGAAAAAGTCTAGTGCTAGTTTTTTGACTACCCCGCAAATGGTACAACGTGAAGTTAAGTTAACTTAAGTTCACGCTTTTTGCACGAACGAAGAATTTAGTGTAAAGAATATCTTTACACTAACGTTTCCTTCGTTTACCACTTTCTGCGCAATTATCGATTTTTTGGCAGTCAGAGCGGAAAATGAAAATAATTTCCATATATTTATTCCTCTGAGTGGGAGTCAAATTTACAACCGTCGCAGAAGTATCTCACTGCGCCACGACGTACGTAGTCCATTTAGTATATATCCTCTATACACGTTATCATATTTTTATCAATTTCACATATAAAAGTATAAGTAGGCACATTTTCGTATAGATAACTATAGTATAACCCCTATATACTTTGTACCCGCAATCTAAGCGGCTTACGACTAGAAGAATCCATTTTGTATTGTCTTATTTATTAGTATTACCATGAGATACTACAGGAAAATTATATTTTTTTTATTTTATTATTTTTTAATTAACTTTTTTTAGGTTTTTATAGTTTTAATTTATTTCATAGAGGCTCAAACTTAAGAATGTTAAAAATTGATTACCACATCACAACTCCCTCGGTTGTTGTTGTATCTCGTTGTACCTCGGTGTAACTTCGAGTCTAAGTCGGGGCAAAGAATAATAATTATCATTTTCTTGCGATCCTGATCTCTCGAGAATCAGGTGAAAGTTGGGAACGTATCCTACCGTTCTAGCACAGCTACCTCAGGCTACCCTGCTATATACGGGGAACAGCGACGTGATACTAAAAAAATAAAACAGAATAAATACAGTAATTCACATATGTATATGACATTTTATATCTCATTAGACACAGCTCAATAAAAAAAATATAAAAAACACTCTATGAACTAATACGAATATTTTGAACCGGAAATCAAGTTACCAATCACAATGCTCTACAAATAGTCCAACCAAATGGACTGTAATGCTAATATTGCCCACGTCACAGCCCACGCCCAGCATAGATAGGTAGGTGTCACGCGTCATTCCACGTAGCCACCCTACGCGCTTTCCGCCTAACCCTACTTGCGTCGACAGAATTAATTTCCTGGCCAATAACTCTCGTATATTGCAGCTTCGACGACAGTTGCGAGTGCCTCCGATTTATGGCGATAGTGTCGCGAACAGGTATAGAGACGCCGGGGGACTAGACACACTTGTACGCAGGAATTATATGTGTGTTTTAACTGGCAACCCACGCGCGGTTTTGCTCGATTTTACTTAATGTTATATTAATTGTTTTTTGTGTTATTCTGATGTGAATATGAGCTACATAATTGTAAAGTTTCATATAGATCCGTTTAGTAGTTATTGTGTGAATGTGGAACAGACATCCATCTTCACAAACTTTCACATTTATAATATTAGGAGACTGTAGGAGATCCTACTCTCCTACAGTCTCCTAATATGGAATGGAATATATTATGGTATATATTATATTCCTAGTATTGCCGAAGGTATCGTAGCGCAATTAGAAAATGTTAAAGTGGTTGCGATGGTAATGACTTCATAATTGAATCGAGAAAACAAAAGTGAACTAGAGTTCGTTTTTAATTCTTCACACAGGTCGTTTTCTCACTATATACATATTTGACTATACTACAGAATCTACAAGACAATACGAGATGTCTATGATCTTTTATGTTATTATACATAGGAAATTATATAAACGAACAACAGTAGAATTGAAGCTTGATACTAGATTGAAGACATTACGTATTGAAAAACGAAACTAAAGGAGCCGCGTCCATTGTTTTTGTAAACGGACGTTCAAAAATTGTATTTTTTTTAAATATTGCGACAGAATGTGAATAAACAAATTTATATAGTAAAATACACTATTTATCATACCTACGTAATATGTTCAAGAAATATGTAATCTTATATTGGGACAAAATAAAAAAATAGATATGTTAAGAGAGATAAGAAGGGTTTACTGAATCATGGTAAATAAGGTCAGTTAATCATAGCTACTGGAATATTAAATTGGAGGAATTATATGTTTTTATATTCTATACAGACTCAGGTCTCAGATTTTTTATTGTATACAGTCTAGATTAGTAGAAATATTTAGAAATAAAAGCAATGAATTCAAGTCAAAAGCACAAATTCATATATTTAAATTCGTAATTATTTTTATTAACTCATTGATACTTGTTACGTAGGTGTGTTGCGCTGTGAAAAGGCACCGGAATGTTAAAGTGGAGGTTCTGGGTTCGATCTCTATTCGAGAGATGATTCTATTTAAGTTTCTTTTGATTTCTGCCACTTGATACGCAGTATCCCCGGCGGATAATGAAGACAGAAGTATCTCAAACTAGGATCTTTTGTCTACCCACATAAGCACAGCTTATAAACAGCGTTTATATAAAATATAAATGTTATACCACTTACTAAACGTTAATAATAATTAGCTTCACGCTGTATCGCGCACACATCAGGATAAGTATATGGAAACTAGTGTTAAGACACTCCGTTCACCACTTTCCGCCAAAAAAATGAAAATATTAATAAATAATAATAAATATTTATAGTTTTTCCCTCGTGTAGGGATCGAGCCCACACCCTTCGCCTTATAGTCACACCCTTGTGCCCCTAAGCCGGCGGCCTCTAACTTATTATAAAACAGAATAGTGATATCACAAATTTTACTTTAATTGCATCCAAGTTACATACCTACCTATCACATAGGGTAATTTAATAATTACCTATAGCGGGACAAAGCGACAAGTTTGACTGTTTAGAAGCGGGCACAAAGGAAGGGATGCTATGTCTTTGAGGCGAGGAATGTTGATCAAGTAATTAGCAACTTACATAAATGCTCGTCCTTTAGGATGTACGAAAATATAAGGTCAAGGTTGGATGTGCCTAATTCTTTTTAGTTTGCGTTAAGAAAATGCTATTTAAAATATTTATTTAAAGTATCGTTTTGTGAATTAATACTAAAATATTTTTACAATTGATTACAATTTTTTTTTTATAAAAAAAGGTAAAAAAAATAGCTTTCACGCTTTATAACCTTGATGGTTCATAAATCCTAGTGATAGGACACTGTGATAATTTTTGAGACATTGTGTGTTGTGTGGCGCAAATCAACGCCACACTTTGTCTTATTACTAGAGCGATGAAACTAATTGATTTTCCTGAGTAGGAATCGAACACGTGCCGCTCCACCACGGCCTATTCTTATTTTTGATATGAATATATGTTTTCTATTATATACAGAACTAAGTTGTGATTTTTTAGGTAAATAAGAATATCGTGTATGCGATAGCACTGTCGTAAGTTTACGTCATTATTTATATTTTTTTTACATACGAGAAAAATCAGCGATCAAAACTAACAGGGGGCGAAGCCTCATTGCATTTTAAAATGTCTACCGTTTTGGTTATGCATACATGACAGTCCGGTCAGTCGTGGCGCAGGGGTGTGTAAGCGCAACTGGTTATGGATTCGATCCCTACTCGAGGAAATTAAATATTTATTTTAACTTATATTTTTAATTTTTCACTCTAGTGTCGAGGGAAAGCGCAAGCGTTGAGTTCCACCACTCAACATGTAATGCCTCCAGAATTTAGTGGAAAATGGTGAACGGAGTGTCTTCACACTACGTTCCCTCTGCCTACCGTTCTATGTGCGGGATACAATGTGAAATTTATTTATTTATTTCTAGAATAAAAGTTATATAAAATAAACATTAAAAAATTAAAATGTTAATCAGAAACACAAATTAAAAAAAAATCAATAGTGTGCTCAGGAAAAACAAACACTGAAAGAGAAAGTTTATATCAACATCATTAAATAACCTTAAAGGGTTGGGCTAAAACATTTTCTATTGTGGAAAATTTCGAAAATTTTTAATTGGTGCTACAAAAAGTTGGCAGAAATATTACAGAAAAATATTTAATAATTAAGCTTTTTAAGGATCGATCGGTGCAGATTGTATATAATTTGTTAATTAAGATTGCTTGGAATGGTCGGAATTGAGTGTTGGTTAATTCACGCAGAAATATTGTTGTCTATATTTATTAGGAATATTTACGAAGTATAGGCAATGATGATAGAGGCCAGTCGTGGCGCAGGGGCACAAGCGAGTGACTGTAAACACGGCAGGTAATTGATTCCATTTCCACTCGAGGAAATGAAATATATTAATCTTTTTATTGTCTTGCTCCGGTAACGATATATTAATCGATTTTCATTTTCTTGTTTCGGTAACGAGGCGAGGTAAGATGCAGCGTTAAGTTCCGCCATTCAACACGCAGTGCCTTCAGAATTCGGCAAAAAATTTCTTAATGGTAACAAAGTACTTAAACACTAGGCCACCAAGTTCCCTCTGTATACCCTGTTATAAGTACAGGATGAAGATAATAAAAAGGAAATATTATATTTAAGTATATAAATATTCTGTAGCACAACGAGACAGAGTTTGACTGTAAACGCGATTGTTGTGGATTCCACAAATTATTTTTGTTTCTTCTGGTAGACAAAATGTGGCCTTGAATTCCGCCGAGCAACATCTAATATCTCGGAAATTGAGCGGAAATTAGGGAATGAAGTATCTTAACACAAGGTTCCTTAAGCTTACCATGCAACATATGTACATAGTACATGAGAGTAAAAGCTTGAAACTGCAAACTGAAAAAAACTACATATTCCTTACGTATTTAAGATATAGTGACACAACACTGCGTTTTTCACTTTGACTGGTATGAAGTATTATATATTAAGCAAAGACAATGATGGCAAAGCCAGACTTTATCTACTTTTTGGAATTTTTTTTTGGATGATGGTATTATAAATAAAAAAAAATCTAATAAAGTTTACGGTTCTTTATTTTTTATTTATAAAAATATAATAATCTCACGTTACTTTATATATTAACTAGTATTCATATTTTTCTCACTACATAAAGGCTTTAGTGGTAATTTATGATGTTTTTAATTGCCTCATCCATTTCAACACATTGTAGTGTCAACTAAGATGAAGCGCGAACGCAGGCAATAAATCTAGCTCGAGTTCTCATTCAAATGTTCGTGTAACGAGCTGTAACTTGCCGCATATCCATTGAAGTCCATGATTTATTATACGGAATAACTAATAGTAATTATATTATACCTACTATGTTTTTCATCTTCACGCTGTATCCCGCACACAGCAGGGTAGGCAGAGGGAACCTAGTGTTAAGACACTCAGTTCCCCACTTTCTGCCGAATTCTGGAGGCATTGCGTGTTGAGTGGCAGAACTCAACGCTGCGCTTAACCTCGACACCAGAGCGAAGAAATGGAAATATAAATTTAAGTAAATATTTCATCTCCTCGAGTGGGGATCGAACCCACAACCAGTCGGTTTTACAGTCGCACCTCTTGCCACTGCGCCACCACTGGCGTCAATGTTTTTTAATTTTTTTTACTACGTTTATAATCTTTAGAAAACTAGATGGGTAATTAGAAAGAAAATGAATATGATATAATTTCAAAGGCTTATTTTTTAGTAATTACTAAAATATCTATTTCAAAAGACTGGACTCTCTTATTCAACACATACGAACCCCAAAAATAAACTCTAGATTTTTTCTTCTTTTTTCTTCTTCTTCTAGAAGAAGAAAAAATAGTTGTACCGGTGTGTAAGTGAGCGTCAAGGAAGATTTATTATGAACAAGGAACATTTGTTGTGAACGAATAATTTTTTTTATTTGGTTGGTATGACACCTGTCAAACTTCACTTCATACCGGTATACAAGTACACGACGGTCTTTCAAAAGCCAAACTTTACCGAGAATAAATCTTTTTTTCAAATTTGTTCCAAAAACACATTTAGACAAAAAAAAACAATAAAATAAACAATCATTTCTCGTCCTGTAACAAATTGCCTAATATTGTGTGAAATTGCTATAATCATCAGATATACCTTCCCCCATAGTCTACGGCACGAGCTATATTGGACTAATTCAGCGTATTAATTGGTATAGCATTCAATGAGGCATTGTTAATATGTGTGTGTTTCGATTGTTATAGTTTTGTGGGCTCTAGCTGAGTACTGGTGACATGTAAATGGTGTAGATACTTATAATTTATGATATACTAATTCCCTCAATCTTCTTAAGGAATGTTATGTTTTAAACACTTTAAAATATTTATTGTTGTATATATACATAAAACAGTAAATTAAATAAATAATTAAAGAAAAGAGCAGTACACAGCACACATAAGCAGTAGCTGCTCTGTATCTTGACTGTACATATATATAGATTTTTTATTATATTTTTAGATATACAGATGTTAATCTAGTGTTAAGACACGCCTTTCCCTAATCTCCGTCCAAATTTTTTCGATTTCGAGACATTGCCGGTTGAGTGGCAGAAATCAACGCCACGCTTTATCTCCTGGCCAGAACAAGGAAATGAGAATGATTAATTTCTAGTAGGGATCGAACCCATAACCGCTGTGACGCTGCACCACGAAAGCCTAAACAGAAGTGAATTGTTGAGATATCCTTATGGATATATAGTAACTAGGGCAAAGCAAAAAAGTTTCATAATTATTTAATTAATGTTAATTTGTATATGGATTATTCTTATCTTGGTTGTAATGAAATATGTCAAAGTATTACATTATTTATATTTATATATATAAATATATTTTATATACCTATATAATAATAATTATTATTATATAGGTATATAAAAATATATAAATGATATATCACTTACAAAAGTACTTTGAAAAAATATAAGTTTCACCTTGTACTAAAGGTGACGGGTGACGGGTGACGAGCACGGGTTGTGGACGCAGGTGCGATACGCACAGAAAACACTTACACTAATCTACGTAAAGACAAATAGGGATCCACACTGGGAAAACATGCCAGGGCCATGTAATATACAGACAGTTTAAGATTTTTAATGAAAATTCCAGAAAAATCATTTTTATTGTACTGTAGTTACTTTATTTGTATATTTTTTTCTTTTTTTTTTACTTTACGCATATAGCAGGGTATACTGAGAATCTTGTGTTAAGACACTCCGTTTCACACATGCATAAGTTATTTTATTTTTTCACTTTTTTTAAATGAACGTGTATTTAAATGATTATGTGTAATGTGTATTTTCAATAAGAATGTCACCCATAACAAAGTATAATATATTATCTAAATTTTAACGAATAGCATGAATATGGAAAACATCATAATAGAGATAACATAATCTAATATAAATATTAAAAGACAAAATTTGCTTTATATTTCATTTTAATGAATCACTAATCAAGTTCGTATATTTTTCGGAAGACTGGGCATAAAACTGAGCAAAAAATATTTAAAAAAAAACAAATACTTACAATTTTGTCAACTGAACCTCAACCTCAACTCGACCAATGTTCCGCTTCTCAACGCACAACATTTCGATGATAGGGCAGAAAATTAAGAAAAGGCAATTCTCTAAAACTTGTTTCCCTATCTTTACACTGCTTTGCAGCAAAACGTGGGTTTACGCTTTTAAGAAAAAAAAGAGATTATGGCAGTTGTAAATATTACAAGTCTATATTATTTATTTAGAGTCGGAACCTCGAGTTAACTTGGGATCGACATGCAGGTGTGCGTGGGCTATCTATAGTGTGTGATTCTATTAACAACAGGTAGGTCCTTATAGTATTCTGTTATTTTTTGGATTTAGTAGTGTAATTTTGTTTTGTAATCCCGCTACTTATAATTTTTTTAAGTTTTCTAAGTGTAGAGACACACACACATTTATCACATTATCACACAATCTAGTTTACTTTTCACTGGTCTCAAGAATTGGCTCACTTTTTGGCTTTTGGTTAGAATGTAGTTTTTATGGAAGCTTTTCTTAAGATGTCGCCAATCCTGTCTGTAAACTTCACATTTAGACCAATCAACATACAGAGTGCAGCTGATATAATCATTTAGTCATAGCATTGATAGTGAAAAGTGGTAAAAAATCAAATCAGCTTCACTCTGTATCCCGCACACAGCAGGGTAGACAGAGGAAACTTAGTGTTAAGACACCCCGTTTCCCACTTTCTGCCGGATTCTGGAGGCATTGCGTGTTGAGTGGCAGAACTCAACTCGCCTCAGCCTCGACACCAGAGCGAAGAAATGGAAATATAAATTTAAGTAAATATTTCATCTCCTCGAGTGGGGATCGAACCCACAACCAGTCGATTTTACACTCACACTTTGTGCCCTGCGCCACGACTGGCGTCTTAAATTCGATTTCCTCGATTAAAAGTGGTGAATGGAATAATTTACATAAGATATAATTATACACATATCTTTTATGCTAGATTTATTATAGTTACAGTTAACTGAAAGAGAGAGTCAATTTACATCAAATATATCAGAATACCAAATATCGATTAACTTTTATAATACATGACACTGAGTTCAATTCTGAAGGATTCCTTTAATTACTTTTGTCAAATTAACTTCGTATTGATTAGATGTTAAGCCTATGGAAATGAGTACCGTGTTTGTTTTACAAAGCAGTCGCTTCTAATGAAAACAAATAGTGACTGTCATTGCGAGACCTTTCAGCTTCAAATTCTTATTAGAATGAATTATGTTCCTCAAAGTTACAGTTACAGCTGGGATGTACCTTATTCTATTCAATAGTTGTGAGTACGAGTACTTGCAAAAATATCTATGAGAAAAATCAGAAATATACAGGATGGAAGTGCCAGCGCTTCTTTTACGGGCACAGCATATAGGATAAATATTTCAAACCCATACCTAAAGAATCAAGATACCTCAACAGTTTAGACGTAGGATTTTTTTTATTTTACGATGTTTATCCATACCTGTATTTCGTGTGACGCAGTTACGCATAGATACCAATAACGTAAACATACACTACTACAAAAATACTACTAAAGGTTAGGCAACTTTGAACTTTGCCGCCAACACCTACGACTCGATTTCGGAATGAGGCGTATGCGGCGGTTTCCCTTTGATAGGCTTATGTGTACGTGCGTCGTTCTTGACAAATGGCGTTTTATATTACAACAACAATTTTATTATTTATTTTGTTTTAAAAAAATACTTTTTCATTTTTGAGAAAAAAAATATATTTGCGTCAGGTTTTTATAGAGTAGTTAAAACTGTGGTTTCATTTAAAGTGGTGCTAGCACTTCCACCCTATATATAAATATATCTATACTTATATATTTTTATATAGATATGAGGCGATCGTGGCGCATGATGATGATTGTGTATTTTTATTTTTATTTTTTACACAAATAGAATTCTCAAATGCAGGCGGAAGTAGTTAGTAACATTTCCCGATTTTCCACTTCCATTAATGTATAAAAATATTGATATACACATTTTTTTCTATAAAAAGTTTTCAAGATTTTTTTTTCAACTTCACGCTGTATCCCGCACATTGCAGGGTAGGCCGAGGGAACCTAGTGTTAAGACACTCCTATCCCCACTTTCTGCCGAATTCTGGAGGCATTGCGTGCTGAGTGGCAGAACTCAACGCTGCGCTTGTCCTCGACACCAGAGCAAAGAAATGGAAATATAAATTTAAGTAAATATTTCATCTCCTCGAGTGAGGATCGAACCCACAACCAGTCGGATTTACAGTCACACTTTGTGCCCCTACGCCACGACTGGCCAAGTTTTCAAGATAAGAAACGTTAATCGATTAATCACACCTAAAAATGGCACCTAACAAATTTACATAAAAAATTGCCAACAAACGAGAAAATCTAAATAATAAATTGTCTATTGTTAAGCGCCACCGAATATTTATGTATGCAAACCTAATGAATTCCACCGGGATAAGTGATTATGTAGATTCTTCTTCATTATAATAACATCTTCAATAAAACCGCTTTAGCGAAGTTAAAGCAAGGTTTTTTTGGTTGAAAAACGCTTAAATTGTATATACAAAGTGTTTTATATATATATTATTTATAGACTAAAAATTTTGTTATAATATATTTTACAAATATTATAAATGTGAAACTTTGTGAGAACGGCTGTTTGTTTAATTTTCGCGCAAGAACTAGGGAACGGATTTAGATAAACTTTTTATAGGATATATATAACGTAAAAATAATGACCCAAATTCTGAATCTCAGAATAGAAGCTTTTCGCTTAAACCAACTCTCGTATATAAATAATATTGTCAATGAACCTACTAGTGTTAAGACACTCCGTTCTTCATTTAATTAAGAACATATTGATAATGTTTTAAAGTATTTTTGAACCTTTAAGCAGTTTTTTGTTTTATAATTGCCATTTTAGCACGAATCGTAATCTTCGATGCAAGAAATTTCTTAACTAATTCAATAAATAATAATTGTAAAAAGAGTATTTCAAAATATTATCGATTGAAAATGTTATGAAACCAAAAATATGAAATACTAAAAAAGTTACCCAATTAGGAAAATATTAAAATGTTGTCTTTCAAACATTAGAAAGCGCCATCTATTAAACACGTGAATAACTAAAACATGTTAAAGCTTTACACTGCATGTTTCAAGTAGCCATCATTCGCCCGCACTGGTACTTGTTACCATTCGTGAGATGGCTTTAGTTACATTTTTTCTTAACGCTTCATCCTGCACAGAATAGTAGCCTCAGGGAACCTAGTGGCAAAACTCTCCATTCTCTACTTTTCCCTGATTTCTAAACATTGTATTGCACATCGTATTGCGTATAGAGTGGCCGAAGCTACGCATCTGCCTCCGCGCTTTGTTTTTCCAGAACGAGAAAATGAATTATTTTTTCTCTCAGTAGAATCGAACCCACAACCAACGCGGTATTTGTCATACTGAGCCCATTACTAATATACACACTAATACATACTTGTAGTCCAAGGTATGGAGGAGGTTGTCTCTAATAACTATATAATTAAATGTTGAGTCTATGAAGTCACTTTGTACCAAATTTCATAACTGTTGATCCACGGGAATTGAAGGTTTTGATTACGCGACGAATTCCATACAAAATGCAGTAACTCTATGTACAAATGCTCTCAATCTTTTGACTGCGTGCTTCAATGAACCATAGATCAAAATATTTGGTATTAATATCAGCTCGATACGTCCACGCGATCTCGAGATATATTGTCTTGACAGACGTTTAACGGAGTGACTCTAAAAAAAAGTTTTAAAATAAAAACACAAACAAGATTTATTTCTCTCACAGCTGTTATAAATCAGTCGGAATCTTTAGTTAAAAGTAATTTTAATTAAACAATAAAATCCGATACTTCCTGCATCATAATTGGTGAATCGTCAATCACACCATCTTTATGTTATAGGCAAAAGGAACCGTAACATTAGTCACGAGTGATGTAAATTCCATTCATCTAAAAACTGTTTATTATCGCCGAAACGACGTGTTTTCGCTAACGCTAATAATATTATGTGCGCGTCAGACATCAATGGACGGAATGCGTAGTACAGATGTGTTTTCATTGTTCTTTCACGATTTTATTGTACTTTATTTCAATTTATTTTCTTTGCCCTTTTTTAAGCTTCACACTGTGTTCCAGATAAATAGTACGGTAGGCAGAGGGAACCTGGGAACCTAGTGTTTAGACACTACGTTCTCCCCTTCCCGCCCAAATCGAGATTTAGATGTAGAACAGCCGAGCTCGAAGTCGCACTTATAATATTATTTAATAATACGTCCCGTATCTTAAATTAAGAAAGAGAATCTAAAAAATAAAATTAAAAAATGTAATAATTTTGAATAGCACGATGTAGCTCGATAATAATATAATTTCAACTTAAACTTAAAAGTGGCAAATCTAAAACCAATTTTAAAAAGTAAAAAAAATATCTTATCAATGGATTCTTTCATAAATGATAAACATGGCACTAGCACCTGTTTTCGCGGCAAATAGCGGTTATTTTAATTTTGTCGGCGAATATTTCAGCTTTTACTCGTAGGCGAGCCCCGCTACGTCACGTTAGGGAGACTACACACACTCTCGTGTGGAATTATGAATGAATAATACTAAACAACCTCTGAAACCAGCTGGTTTGATTATAATGATTTATTATTAGCTTATTTTCTGGTTTGTTATTGAACACTGTTGGTCGTCAGTTTCATTTCTTCTTTTGGAACTAGGGATAATATTATTTATACATATAGTAGCTTCAAAGGTATCTGCATATACTCTCATGGAATTTTCATGTAGACGTTAAGTAGATTGGGTTGAAAGTGGAGAACTTCTCTTCTCGCATAGTAGGGTAGGCAGAAAAAACCTAGTGTTAAAACCATCTGTATACCCCATCTTATAAACTAAGAAATACAAAAACTCGTCTATTTCTTTTTTATTTTAATACATAATAACTTTATTGTTATTTTTGTGTACATATATTTGTTTTTTCTTTTCTTTTTGTCTGTCTTTGTTCATATTGTACCTTTTATTTAAGTTCAATGTATTAATTCCAACGATTGTAAGACCGGACAATAAACGCACACAGTTTTTGCTTTTAAATGGCTATAAATTATTGATATTATGTTGCGCTTGTAAAATTATTAATTTAAACATCTAATAGCCACTAGCATACAAATAAATAAATATATTCAATTTAAAAAAAATGCCTTGAATATTCTTTTAAATATTTATATTAAAATTTCAAATTAGAAACGTTGGAAGTGTATAGAGCACTTAAGGCTCCTTCAATCATGTGACGAACAGGGCGGTCTATAGTTAGATTTATTAGTTTGACGTATTAAATCCCGTTCCATGGTATAATAATGACGTAGAATATATTATGATGATAATAAAATGTCTAAAACTAAAATGATTATACGATAAATAAACTAAGTCTTTAAATTATGTATTTATAAACTGGGTAATTGGTCTTTGTTACGTTGCCGTGGATACGTTGTAAGTTTCCAAATATAACGTAATGTTATATTATTTTTAACTTCACGTTGCTTGCATATAGCAAACAGGTAGGAAAACTATTTGTCAAGACACTCCGCCCTCCGCTTTTCTCCTGAATTCGTGAAATTGTACGTCGAGTGACAGAATTCAGAAATCAGAAATGAAGCTCTATAATGTAGGTGTATGTTTGTCTAAAATAATGATTTTAATTTAAAATTATTATTGAAGGCTTTGTGCCATGGCATATTCCGGGGCAATGAAATATTTAATATCTTAAATTCCTCGTTCTGGTAAAGAGGCAAAACACGGCGTTGAGTTCCGCAACTCAACATGCGATGCCTCAAGAAAAAGGAAGGGTCTTAATGGGAAACGGAGTGTTAACACTAGGTTTCCAGGTTCCTTCTGCCTATCTTCCTTTGTGCGTGATACAGTGTGAAACTAAAAAAAAGAACAAATATATAATCGCAACAGAAGTTTATTTTTACTACATAAAATTAATTATGAGATACATATATACTTAGTAAATTAATCACTCATCAATTTGTTTTATGTCCAAATAATTAATTACCGGGTACTCAGTCAAAAATGTTGGCTACTACCTAACATGTGTAGTACTGCCAAATTATTTGATTATTATCATAATTTCATTGTAGCATTCTATTATAGGATCCCCTCCCCTTGTTTACTCTCAGACGCTTCTTGTTGGGTTACTGATTAAGTATGTATTATTTATGCAGAGTAAAATGAAAATAAAAAATAAAAATATTCCAAAAAAATATTTTATTTTAGTTAATTTTATTTTAGTTAACTAAAACCTTTGAAATTAATATGATTTCAATGTATTTTTAAAGAAAAATACTATCTACGTCGAGCCACGTTGAAATTCTTATATGCTTGTTACAACTTTTTTATGTTGTTAGCATCTCCGTTAGATAGATTTATACAAATTTCAGCTACCCAAAGATAATTAGAAACTTAGAATTATCGTCTGGCAAGACGAAGAGAATAAAATATTATTTTTTGAAGAGAATACTATTTTTTAAATATTTTCAATTTTTTTAAAGTGTTATTCTACATTTAGAAAAGAAAAATACTTATTAAGAAAACCTATAAAAATTTGAACGTAGCGGGATTTGAACCCACGCCTCTTTGGAAAACGATTATGATTACATTGACATAGAAGCTTGATTTTTTCTGTGATCCAAGAAACCGTAGGGGTTCAATATTTAATACCTAAACGCTATCTCCCACAAAACACATTTTTGAATATAGTTAACAGAAGTAACAGAGTAAAAATAAAAAAAACAAAAATGTTTAAATAATAAAAAATCTATTATCTAATATACTGTCTTATTTATATTTAAATCTTTTTTAAACTGTATATGACATTATAAATGTGATACTCGTGTAATATCTGTTATATCAATTGCAATGCTTGGTCAATTAGTGCGTCCTTGCGTCCATGCCAAATTCCTAACACCTTAGTGTCCGTGTGTTCATAGAAAATATTGTTTTCTATTTAGAACGCGACGTAAATACTTGGCATCATATTTTTAAATCGTATTAAGTTAAAAATATTATCAGCAAGGTCGTCTCACCTGAAAATTACATAATTTAGTAATCACGAAATATTTTAAAATTTATAAATACATATATAAAAAATGGATTTAGAAAAATACGGCAAAGACGTAAATATAAAATAATTATGTTAATTGAAACTGCGCACTGCGTGTTGAGTTGCGGAACTCAACGTCGCGCTTTGCATCGTTACCAGAACGAGGTTATGAAAATAGAAATATTTCATTCCTCCAAGTGAGAATCGACCCCCACCAACCATCACGTTGGCAGAACCACGCTTGTTCCCTTGCGCCACGACGGTCCTTATAAAAAACTATCTCTGCTTAAAAGACTAGAATATTGTAAACACATTTAAAGATAAAAATATGCATATTTTGTTGCTGGAGACTATTTCTGGATATCTCAATGTCTAAACACCCTTGATTCGACCGATGTGCATCAAAACAAAATAAATTTAAAGAAACATTCACATAAACTTCACTTTAATTGTTGTTGGTAATAAAATTTACAATAAATGCAATAGCAACTAGTTTCAATGGCATTAAAAAAAGTGTTATACGGCCAACTAAATTCAATGCGGTCGGTGTGTGAATCTGGCTAACAATAAAATCTGCTTCACGCTGTAGCCTGCAGACCGCAGGATAGGCAGAGGGAGACACTCCGTTACCCACTTTCCGCCGACTTCTGGAAAGAAGAAATAATAATATAAACAAATATTTCATTTCGTAGGGTGGAGGTCGAACCCACAACCAGATTTTAGAGTCACACTTTGTGCCCCTGCGCCACGATTTGCCTCATTCATTTACTTTTCTTATAACATCACTCACTCACTTTTACAAGCGACTTCGCCCATACGGCCAAATGCAAATAAGTAATGGCTGTATATATGTATAAATCCAACAGGTTCGAGTCCTCGTTAATTGTAATATCCAAAACATTTTTTACGATTTGGATTACTATTTTTTTAATGAGAGACCAAATAAACACTGCAACAGTATTATAAAATATCACATATTTGGAACATAATTAAGTACAGCTTTTATTTTGTGAGGCCGTCGAGGTGCTATATGAAAGCGGGCTAACTATTAACGTGATTGTTGTGGATTTAATCCCCACTCTAGAAACAAAAATGGCCGCGTTGAGTTCAATACGCGATGCGGAATGCGGAGAAGGGTCTTAGGTTCCTATGCCTACCCTGTTATGAAAAGGGTTGTAACGTTGAATACCAGAACTAACATGTGTAGGTATATAATACAATTAATAAAAAAATATATTATTTAAAAAAAAGTATTATAAATATAATTTATAATATTTTTTATTTTATAGCTTAAGATAAATACAATCTCATAAATAATAGTTTAGTTCAGCTCTTTAATTACGCGTTCCGTTCACAAGTAATATTAAAGTGACGTAATAAACCGTAGGTAAAACACGCAGATAGAAAATATATTTATTAAAAATAATTTTATAATTATATTTAATTATTATGTATTATAATTTAAAATAAATAATAACATAATTAATATTTTAAATATTGTAAAATATCATGTTGGCTGAATAAGCTACTGTCAACGTTGAAGTCAAGAAAAGAAAAAAGGAAGAAAGAAGGGGAGATGGCGGACGCGTCTGGTGAATGATGGATGTTAAAAATGCTTAGAGAAGTTTTAATTTATAATTAATATATATTTAATTGTATAAGTATTCAAGGCTACTAAGATAAGTTATAAGTGCTTTCACTATTTACGATTGTTTATTTTGGAATACTTCGTCGGTAAGTTTTTAATAGATTATTATTAAAACAAAGAAGAGTGATATTAATGCATATAATGCACTCAATATCCAGAGTATATCATTTATTTAATAAAAGCAAATATATACGTGCATAACGATGTTTTAGCCTAAAACTTTTAGGAGATGTGTGAAATTACGTTTTTAATAATACGTAGAATGCTTGCCGCCATCTTTGTTAGACGCGTGTATGTGAATTGTGAAATGAGAGTTAAATAGGTTTGATGAATTATAATTACTTATAATTGTAATTTCTATATATATATTAGTAAATATTTCCTATAAAAGGAAATATAAATATAATAGTATCTTTTATAATATGATATAAAACTATTATATCAAAATACTTATTTACAATTTATAAATATCATATAATAGACTCACTATTTAATGTCCTACAATAAAGGCAATCTGTCAATATATTTAATTAAATATCATAAAGATAGTAGATATTAACCAAATATTAATTATTTACAATTTATACGACTGTTAGAGTTCATTGACCCTATGTTTTACTATTAACTAATATAGTCACAACCGGCTGATGCTTGGCTTCGCTGGTACCTTGCCTTGCGGTGCGTCAACGTTAACACTTGGTGTGTGATGGATAGGTGTGTGATGCTTCTTTGTGTCCTAGTACTGGTGTATGTAGTAGTGTCCACCCGTCTTATACGGGTGTGTGATGCTATTTTATGTCCCAGCTCTGGTGTACATATATAGTAGTGTCCGCTTATTTGTCTAACGCTTAGTTTTCCCTCTAAAGAAACAAACTGAAGTGGATTCACATAAACGGCCGCCTAGCGGTAGGGAGTTTGATCTGATATGTGAAGCAGAGAGTTATATGTTATATAATTATGGCTATGGCCTCCATATAATAATCTCAACTCCACTGCAAGTATGTATATTAGACTTCGGTCTTTGAATCAATTATTTAATAATTGATCTTTCGCAAAAGTAATATAAGAATCATAAATATAAACTATTCCGATCCGTGTCGGAAGGTTCAGAGCCGAACGGTCGGAATTCACGGTAAGTGGCGGGTGCGGGGCCACTTAGTTATAACTATCAGTAATCACTAGGTATAACAGAGAGGAGGATAGGACGTCTTCGATATACTTAAGAAACATCACGGGAGATTAAAACGGACAGACTATTACATGTTATTTATCATAATATATTTTATTTTTACTTATATGAAATTTATGGTACATTTCATATTAATACTGTTACCTCTAAATCTCTAAAAGATCTTGGATTACTCACGATCACTACGGAAGGGTTCTAACTATATTAAACGTATCACGAGCCATACTAAAATATTAAAATTATTATTTAAATAATTTTATTTAAATATTTTATTGAGTAGAGTGGGGAGTCAGTTACAGTGTGAAGCTGTTTTTTTTACCATAAATATCATAATAATTATTGCTAAGCACAATAATAGCTATAGTCGTATATATAGAATATAAATCGGAATTCTGGATTATTAGTCAAAAATCGATCAAGTAATAGTCGGACTCGCCAATCGAGGGTTCCATATAATTTTCAGAATTGTAGGCCAGCGAGAATTTCAATTTATGATAGTTGGTAAACTTAATTTTGTATGAAATGGACTATAAATATAAGTTATTAATGACTTCTTCTATGAAATATCAATAAATTTCAATTATAGAGATTTTTCCCTCTATTTGTATTGTAAGTTCTCAGTTCGTGCCAAGTGTCATAAATGTACACAGGAAGAATCCTATAGATTTTGAATACACGGTGAATCACACAGTATCCATGTAGCAAAATCGATGCATAAATGCTCGTGTATTTTGATTGAGTTGACTTAGACTTTCTGTGGACTTCAAGAGGCCATAAATTTGAATATTTGATATTAATTTCGAGTAATTAATAATTAATTAATATCTCCACGAGATCTCGAGATAAATGGTATTGATAGACAGACAGACAAAAATTCTAACCGGTGAGCTGTGAGACACACTTGTGAAGCTGATTGAAATGTGCAATCACCAATCCTATGAATATTTGCGTCGGGCAGTCGTTGAGATGTGACACTCCGGGAGTCGAATCAATCATCACGTCATCATCATCATCTAATTCAGTGTAATGTAAATAAAAAGATATTTATATTCTTAATACAAATATTTCGTACTCTCAATGTGAACTTTAATGTTCACACCTGCACATCTGAATCTAATTTGAGACACAGGTGTTATATGAATCAAATTGTCTACATTACTAGTACTATCGCAGAACTAATAGAATTATTTAAGTACTATAATGGAAAGCGTATAAAAAATTAAACTCAAGCGCTATGAGCACTAAGTTTAAGAGGACTAAGCCTAAGAGGGCTAAGCCTAATAGTGGTCAGGGTGCTTTCCAAGAGCTACTTTCAAATTTTGATACGTTTTCTAAAAACATATAATTTTTTCTAAGTGTATAATCACATTTTAAAAATGTTGATGGTTATAAGTGAGTTCCCTTTGCCCATCATGCTATAAGTGGGAGAAAAATCTGAAGCGAAACCTGAAAATAAAATGTGTATACCTTATATTCGTGAGGGCGATTTCACACGGGATTATTTTATATAGTGGAATAATATTTATTTCCGTAGATAAAGCGCACTGTTTGTTCCGCCATACAATACAATGTAGGACATCTCTTATATGTGGTTCAGGAAAGAAAAAAAATCATGGCATTGAGTTTCACACCGTTCTTAAAAAGACAAAAAGTGGAGAACAAGTGACTTGTTTATAGGTTTTCTCTAGGTACAGTAGAAACTCTATTATCCGGCCCTCAATTATACGGATTCGTGATTATCCGGACTACAGACCAACTGTATTAAATGTACCTACAAGTCGTATCAACGCAAGCATGAACGTGTCGAATCGGGCACCACCCCGCCCGCGCCGCTTCCCATCGTCGTACATCTTAAGATTTCTTAATAAACATTGATTTTCACTTCATGTATTAGTTGTTTTAATTAAATTTATATCACAACGTATGTGCATACTTACATATTCTAAATACCCGATTACCCGATTTTCCATACTTTGGATTATCCGGATTTTCGATTATCCGAATGCCTACCAACAACAATTAGTCCGGTTAATCGAGTTTCTACTGTACCAACAAACTTTCTACAGTCATAAAGGTATTTTCAAACGTAGAGCCAACAGGTTTTACGGTCGTTGGTTAAAATTATACAGTGACAAATGAACGTAACGAACTAAGATAACTAACGATGATTGCAGCTATGCCAGCCAGTATGCAGTCGTCCCACTTTCTTTGATGGTATTCAGTGTTTCCCGCGATCTTCCGCGTTAGAATCCTGTTTGATCTTTGTAAGAATCCAAAGGTATATTTCACTTTACAAATTGGCAACGACTTGCAACGACCAATTTATTAATTAAATTGCAACAAGATGATGCTCGATACGCGAATACGAAATGCAAAGTAGTAATCTTTATCTCTTGTTCCCATTCCGAATGATGATATTTTTTTTAGTAAAATGTTGAATATAACGTTATCATATAGTTTGTAATGCCTCAAATTAAAAAAAAAAAGTTTAAGTTTTTTTATATTCAAAATGTAAATTTTCTCCCTGATTTTCTTATATAACTAACACTACTAAATATAGCAAAATGACCTCCATCACTATTCCTCCTAACGTAATTATCACTAGACAGTAAAAAAATGCACAAATTACACTACTACTCATTACAAATATAAAACTAACTGCTTTTAAATAGTATCTGTAACACTACATTAGTTTATGACCGTGACCGTTTATTCGGTATCAAAATTCTCTCATGGATAATGGCGCTATGAGATCATTTCCGAAGTGACCTGAGTGGTTTCGACATAGCGTCAGGCCGCCTATTCTGATATTGTGAGTCAGAGTGCAGCGATGCGCTTCTGTAGTGTACTGGTGAAGATCACAATGGAGATCTAACTAATTTCAATATTGAACGTTTATTTGTTGAAGATAAGAAGAAACGACGTATATGTTATAATATCTAATTACAGAAAGATATTAAGATATATTAAATGCCCTAAATATATGTATTTATATGAATGAATAAAAAAGTTTTATATGTACACGTACTATTAATATGGGTTTTTTTTATTCTTGATGTTTCCAGTTGTTTTGCAAAAAAAATATATATTTGTATTAAAAGCACCATACATATGTGTTTTTTTTTTAAGATGAATCCCCCTAAGGAAAATTTCTACTGGCTTGACTGGATTTCCTTCCAATCCCTTAATGTGACAAAAAAGTCCGTATACTTTGTAGTTTGTACATTTTACTTTTAAAAACTTTAAAACGATCCATATAACTTTCGCGTAAGCTTTGAATTCAGTACGGAAATAAAGAAACCTTCACGAATGCCATAATTTGAATAAATTAAGATGACATTAGTGTATTTTCGTTCCACTATAAATAAGTTTGATGGATTGCATGCCCGAACTTCAATCGTATTCTTGAATATGACTCATGCACAAACTGAAGTTCTGATAAGTAAATTGGAGGAATTGTTGTACTTTCTCATTGCACCCGCTCAACAAAAAATGTTGAAATCTGAGCCCCAAATACTTTTAGTTCACCGCCCTACATTAGAAGATCTATAAATCTCTTTCATGAGATTAATGACATTTACATGACAGTTTTTAATACTATCATTTGTTTAAGAGACATAAATAAATTACTTACATACGAAAAAAGTATCAAAATGTATGTATATAAATTACTAAGGATTAACTAAGGATTTTGACCTCTGCTGGTGTCGACGAGGCAGTTAATTTATTTTGAGAATAATGACCGCCCTCTTGCCAAGACATTTTTAACTGAATTTAAAATTACGTATTTTTCTGCTTTGACTCTTTTGTTTTCGTTTAAGTACCCACTTAAAGCTACATTTAAATATAATATTTTAAATAACAAATTTAAGTTTCCGAATATCATACTAAAAAGTAAATCTAATAATATGTATTCAAAAAAGATGATTGCTAATATAGAAGAAGAGAGTGGAGGTGAGATATTCATTTTGAAAAACTTAAGGTTAGAAGATCTATAATGAAGATTAGATCTATATCCAGATCTAAGTTTAGATCTACCCCAAAAGCAAAAGATAATGTAAGAAGCTACCTCACTCAAGCTTACATTTACTTAAGACGAACACACTCAGTCGACTTGACAAAAAATATGGTAAATTTCTATATTAACCAACAAGCCCCATAAGCCGGTTGAGAGTCGAAACAGACACCAAATTCAAACAATATGAAACAAAAAAAAATAACATAAAAAAAAGGAATTTTACAGAAGTACAATTAAAATCACATAATTCTTTTCATATTACAAACCTAGACAGTTACATATGAGAACCATCATCGACGAACACTCACCAGTAATAAATAAAATAAATAAAGATCATTTGTCAACAACATTTTAAGTATACGAAACTAAAGAAGAGTAAAACAGTCGTAATCGTTATTGTAGCCCACGTAGAAATATCTGAGCTATCATAAAAAGTTTACTCGGTTTGTCGTCAGGCAATCATTGTATAAGGGGATGTAAAACTAGCTTATGTATATTAAGATTTTTATCTATATCTATAGTAATCTATACTTCTATTATCAAAACTAAAAGCGTTGTATGGTTGAACACGCTAATCTCCGGGACTACTGGTTCCTTTATCAATTTTTTTAATCAGCTTTAGGCAAGCAAGGCAAAGGGGATCTCTTGTTAAGACACTCCGTTCCCCACTTTCTGTTGATTTTTTCGAGGCATTAGGTGTTGAGAGGAACTCAACGCGCAGCTTTTGCTTCGGTGTCTTCGGTGCCAGAGCGAAGAAATGAAAAATTAAAAGATAATAGTCCATTCCCTCGAGTGGAGATCGAATACAAAACCGTCGTAATACAGTCAGACTCTTGTTTGTGGGTTCGATCACCACTCAGGAGAAAAAAATACATTAATTTACGCTCGCGACACTAGTCAGTCAAGTGTGGCGCAGGGTCACATGCGACTATAGATGCGACGGTTGTGAAGAAATAATAATTATTTTTTAAATTTATTTTGGTCCATTTCTGGCAATGTTGTCCATGAGAAAATCACATAAGTTTTAAATTTGCATTAAGCATGTGCGCGACAAATAGACGAATAACTCAATATCCCGTCAACCGATTTCGATAATAGGTACCTATTATATTTTTTGTTTTTTTGATTTGAAAGGATACACATCAAGGGTAATTTGATGAGAGTTTGGATAGGTTTGATTATAGGATCAGGTTGAAATTGAAGAAATCGTTTTATTTTAGTTAAATATTATAATTATTTGACATTGCGAAAAAGAATGACTTGACAATAAGTTCTCTTTCTTTTCCCTAGTATAAGCGGGATACAGCGTAAAGCCTAAATGCTATTATAATGTAGTTTTTCTCTTTACGTCGCACATTCTATTCAAGTTTCTTCTCTTCTTGAAATACAAACACGTGCAGCAATTTATACATTTTAGAAAATTCATATAAGTAATAAACTACGTAATTCGGCGGAAAGTGCAGAAGTCCCTCTGCCTACTTTGCTATATGCGGGATACAGCGTGAAGTTGATTTATTTTAATTTTAATATTTGTAATAATGTTTTATATGAACCTACTCCAGATCTAATTCTAATCAACAACTCATCTACACTAAATATCACCACCAACATTTTCATTGAATTGTCCCGTAGTCTATTTTTGGTATCCAGGTACAGAAGGCCACGAAAGGGTAACGAGTCAGAATTTATTTTCGTCTTTTGCAAACATTCATTTTATTGCTTCATTATTTAAGTACGACCAACATGGTATAATTGACAGCGTATGACAATAAACGTGATGACTATGGGTTCGATTCCCACCAGTGTCTAATTCATTGACGCTGGTGGGAATTGAACCCATAGTCATCACGTTTGAATATGAATATGAATTATTTTCATTTCCCGGCTCTCAGCCAAAATGCGGCGTTGTGTTTCACTAATCAACAGATTATTATTTGAAATCGATAGTAGACGGAATATCGTAGCATCATTTCTTTCTACCTACTTTGTTAAGTGTGGAAGATGCATGAAGCTAAAAAAAAATACTGAAAACGCAGAAATAGGAAACAATGCAAATTTTATCATTAAATCGTTCCGGGGAGTCCTCATGCTTTTTACGTGACCTTCCTCCAGTATCTTTGATACTGTGTTTTGGAAAGGTCAACCGAGGTCTCCCACTACCTCTGTTACCACTTACTTTTGTATCATAAATCTTTTTTGCCATTCTTTCATGACTCATGACTCATTCGTTCGACGTCCCCAAGCCAGTTGGACGCTCGTTCTTCTTCATTCTCAAAGGGACATCCTCGCTAGTACCTGCCATTCTGTGTACCTCTTTATTGCGGATTCAATCAGTTAAACTGATTCCGCATATACTACGAAGAGATCGCATCTCCACGACATTTATCTTTCTTTCATTCTTCTTCTGTATTGCCCACGTTTCGTTACCGTATAACAGTGTCAGTACCAACACTGCATTGTGTACGGCCAAACGCGCAGCTGTGCTGACGTTTCGCCGTCTCATCAATGCAGCTTAGGCTCCATTAACCTTGTTACCGGCAGCAATACGCCTTTCCACATCCATCTCGTATCTTCCATCTCTACTGAACACACTTCCCAAGTATACCACTTCATTCACTTGTTCTAATATCTTACCATTTACACTGATCTTGCATTTGTCTTATTCGTAATCGTCTTGCTCTTTAAAAACAAAGAAATTTAAATATTTTAGTAACATTGCCAATTTTATATACTATGCAATATATCTTTACCGCCTTACACCGATATGAAGTCATTATAATCATGTATTTTTTTCTAATTTTATTAATAACAGCACATTGTTTACGCCAAGTGGCGCCAAATAGTTAATTTGGACCATTATATTCAGTCGGAATGCGGCGTGACTGCGCACCTTGTTTACATACTCGTACGTAGCGGTCGTTACGTTGCTGCTTGTTGTCTAAATACGTTAGACGTAGAAAACGGTTTATTTATTTTTCTGAATTAATTATAGCTACTGACACGCAATGCCGCCAGAATTCGGCGGGAAGTGGGCAACGGAGTGTCTCGGCACTAGGTTCCTTTTGCCTACCCTACTTTAGTAAGTGGATTTTTTAATGTAGGTACCGGTGGTCCAGTGGGACAGCGGTTGACTATGAACGCAGCGGTTGTGAGTTAAATTAGCACTCGGAGGAACGAATTGTTGAATAAAAAAAACTAAAAATACGTGTTAGTGCTCTACACCAAGTGTTACAGATGCTAAAGAACGTGCTTAAAACCTTAAACTTTACTTATATGACCCTAAGCTCGAGTAGTATCCTAGTAAACTCTTTCGAGATAAACTACTCAGGTCTCTTACTTAGGTCTTGGCTCCATCATTACAATAGCTTGATACAATTATTATGAGTGGGTTAAATTCATACATCTTTTCAACCTAATAAAAACCTGTTAAAAAATGAATTTGTGAATTCTGAGACATTAAACTTAACTTATATTTTTAAAGCATTGTAAACCATTTTACACTCCAGACAAAATTTAAAATAGACTCCGAAATTCCTGAAGTATTAAAATATATAGCAAAGATTGCATAACGTTATAAAGAAAATAAAAAAAATATGTCGTCGCATTCCAGAGGAATCGCTCCACTAAAATCTAAAGATACGTTTTATTATGTGTGTACCTTTGTGACTGTCCATTTCGAAACACCGTTCACAAGTATGTTGTCTAAGCTGTAGCTTTGGTTTCTTATGTAGTAAAGATTAATTAGATTAACATATGTAAAGATTTTTTTAATTTAATTATTACTATTTTAGAATTGCCTAAAAAAGTAATATTGTAAAATTTAGGTTTGGTGGATTCCATTCCCACGGAATGTTTCGAATTAGAGATTAAGTAGAGAACAGAGTGTCTTGACACTAGGATCTCTGTCTACCCCGCTATGCGGTTAAACCATAAAACAAAAATCTATTTTGTGAAATCTGAAAAAAAGAAAATATGTATTCTTTATATAAAGCATATTTATTAAGATTTTTATTCAATAGTCACTTAAATATTACAAAATATTGGAAGTTCGAAGCTTACAAAGTTTCTACGACCTTACTATGAATGGGTTCCTTCCTACTACACCAAGAAATACGCAGATATTTTAAATTAGGTATACTTAAACAATGATTTTATTAGATTTTACTGCAAATTCACGTCAAAACAGTAATTTATGGAGCTTATAAACATCATGTCCTCCAAAATATGAAATAAACGTATGCAATAAAACGAGACATTTTATATTCATACAAAACATCATGTAAAGAGACTAAAAATATATTTATTCGGTTTTCCGGTGACCTACTTCTGTGACTAACAGGATATTTCTCGACAACCAATGTCATAAAAAATCTTCATTAAAATATACACTAAGACCTTTTGTAGCTCCTTTAAAATTGATAGAAGTATGTACTGATATTCTTTCTTTATACATGACTCCTAAGGTCTCGTCCTGAGAGATCATCTTATCCCCCAGTCTTCAATTTTTTTAATTTTTTGTCCAATGTACGTGATGTTCAGTACTCTATCTAAAAACCAATTTTAAATATTTAATTCTTATAGTGGATACCCACAAATACGCGAGCAGCAGTCACAACTAAATTTCACTATAATTTAGACATATCAAAAAGAGTCATCCGAAAATGTATAAGTAGTACAAGGCTATAATAAAAACGTTAAACAACAATGTTTCCTTCATTTTTAATTTTTTTGCAATGAAATAATTATGATAGTAAGTATGTAATACGATATTTTTTCCTAGAAACGTGCACACCAGATGGGTGGAAATGGCGACCCATTTTGACGGCCCCAGTCATACGTCGTCTTCAGGCAACCTGCTTCTTATCATCTCGCCCTACATTTAAATTGCACGTCCAGCGTCCAAGGTAGTGTCATAAATCTTTAATTATATAGCTGTTACAAATGCGAAAGATATGTACAATTTGTACTTTAACTTGTTTTATAATAACACTAGCGGACCCGGACGCGGCTTTGCCCTCTTGAACTATACGAATGCTTATTAGATATATTTATGAAATTGTTTTTGAAAATATCTAACTAATTTAAATGAAAAAAAATATAAGTAAACGTAATCATATTAAAATAATAATAAAAAAAAACTAAGCCAAACCAGCTACATTATTAATATCATCAAAGTAAAATAAATATTTAAAAGAATTAAAATGAAATGTGTTGTGATATGTTTTTGCAAGTGCATGTGGTTATTTACATAATACTCAAATACAATAAAAAAATATTATATTTTTTGTCTCTGTCTGTCTGTCTTTCTATTTCCCGAGCTAATGTCCAGAACAACTGAACTGATTTTTATTGAACTTTCAGTGATCGATTTTACTGATTTACCCGGGAAAAATCTTTTTACACGTCTTCCTTGCGCGCGTACATAGATACTATATAAAATAACTAAAGTCCTTTCAACATTAAATATGATAAGTTTTGCGAGTAATATCAATTAAAATCCCAAAAAACTAAAACTATAATTTATTAAGTGTATAACAACGTCATAGATTATTAGATAACCATCCAACCGAGATGAAACCAACAATTCTTTCCTTAAATAATAAATACTTAAATAATATTATGCCGATGACGCGTAACTTACACCACACCAAGAAATTTATGAAAATGTAACTAATCTACTACTCGAATAAGCGAAGAACTAAAGAAAATTATTAATTAATTATAAACAGCAAATAATTACATAAAAATTAACAGTAGTTCGAAAATGTATGAAAATTTACAAAACCGTCAAAGTCATCTGCCCGTTCGCGTCGGTCATACTATGCCGCCCGTAGGCTAGGTCATTTCGAATCAGTGACATCTCCTTAATTATTTATTAGAATGTTATACAGTAAACTATAATTTCAATCTAGATGAAATGCTAAAAGTGACTGTTATATTCATTTTCATAAGGATCAATATCAAATTATAGAAAATACATACAACAAAAACCCGATAAATATAAAGTAAATTAATTAAAACGGTTACTTTTGCCCAACCTTCAGAGATAAACATATATTATACCATCGCAGACTTTTTTAAACATTATTTTTGTTAAACATTGTGTTTTTGTATCTCATAAGGTTGAGTCGGCGCACGCTATGCATGCGTTAAGCAAGCTCATGTTGGGTGACGTTTTCTCATAACAACAAACTAAACTTTGCAAACCGTTGCTAAGCAACGGTCGGTTGTTATTAACATGGCAGAATAAATTGCCTGTCAAACTAAAAAATATTTTAATATATTAGTATATATCCACAATATTACAAATATGAGAAAAAAAAGTAACCTATGTTCATCCGAAGACCCTCAAGTATCTCTATATGAGTATTTTATTACAATTGAATGAGCGGTTTGGCCCTGATTGCGTAAAAGACAGACAGACAGACAGACAGACAGACAGACAGACAGACAGACAGAGTTACTATCGCATTTATAATATAGGTATGGATAACGCAAAGCAGCACTCGGGTAAATATTTGTGTTTAAAATATAAATTTACGTATGGTTTAACAATTGAAAAAATATGTCTTTTTATATGTAAAGAATACGAACACGTTAAGTGCCTTGTTAATAATTTATCTCGATCACCTTTCCAGATTACTAAGAATGCTTGAGAAGATTAAAAAAGATAAATGAAATAAGGACAAACTAATTTAACTTAATTTATTATCCTAAAATGTCTCCAAATAATTATAGTTGCAAATCAAATCCACATCCCATCGTTTGAGCAAATGCTCATTAATAGATAAATATATACCTAAACATTATGGATGTAGAACTATACATTCAATTGAATTTGTTAGTTTATTTTCTAACAACTTCGGATATTTTACTAACGAAGCCCTCATCCAGCTGTCGATAGGCAAGTGCCAGTTGATACCAAACAAAAGTCAGTACTTACGAGAGGAAGCAGCATGATATTACACAAAACACACGAGTGTAAGTATTGCAGATGTCAGTATGCTTACTCTAGTAAGCATACTGACATATCTTTGATACAATTCCATCTACGTTTAATATTAGAAACAAAATATATTTTTTATATAAAAACTATTGTAGTTCGCTCCTATAGTGGTGTTTCGGGCAAGCCAGTTACAATGTATAAATTTTTACTGCAGTCTCCCCAAGGATACGTTCATACAATATCTGCTTACTTTTTACCGAAATCAAAAAAAATTAAAGCATTATAATATTAAAAAAAAATCAGCTTCACGGTGTATTCCTGCACACAACAGGGTAGGCAGAGGGAACATATTGTTAATAGAGGGAACATAGGTTGAAGATATTCCGTTTCCCACTTTCTGCCGAATTCTGGAGGCATTGCGTGTCGATTTTACAGTCACATATTATGCCCTTATATATGCCCTATAATTTTAATACTTATGTAGGGTAGTGAGTGCTGCATAAGTCGCCTACCTGAAGAATATCCTTCAGTTTCAGATTAAGTGTTTAAAACCACGTTGAACGTCTTTTCCTAAGTTGTAATACCTTTAAAATTTAAAAAAAAAAAAAATCAAAGAAGAGGAGAGGAGAAATTAATTCTAATGAGTTCTTACAACCAAATATTTGCAATACTCAAATGGTGATTGAGTACCATCAAAAATCTACGAAACCACTACAAAGAATGTTAAGATTTTATAACAACTACAGTTTGAACTTAAACTAAATATTTACCAATTCGTTTTATAAATAAACAGCGTATAAATATTGTTTTCTGGTCACTGACCGCGTGAAATGAGAAATATGTTTAGCCAAACTAAATCAAACTTTCAAGGGAATAGTGTATTAATTATGTTTATTGTCTACATTCCAGTGTTTCTCCAAAAAAATGCTCTAATTTCAACATTATCATTAACATTTCAGTGATGTCGATATAACTCGCGCATTCCGACTGTGTCTTCTTGGCTATAATCCAACATTCTAGGTCCAGGGCTGTCGCTACACTTCCAAAGGTACTCAAATAGGTATAAATATCTAGTACAATTTTAAATGATAAATCTACAAGAAAATTAAAAATGTGAACACTGGACATGACCTCTGGAATGAACTCAACCCTCCAAATGATATCTAAAACAGACTCCTATAGACGCTCACACAGCCCTGCCAAAATACTTCATACGAATTTATAAGAGCATAAAGAATCTCAAAAACATAAATAAAACAAGAAAAGAAAAAAGTACAAACGAAAAAATCCCTGGAACACAAATATACACCAAAAAAAAATATTTAGTACATTGTCAAACATACTTGCATAATAAAAATCTTTGCTTATACCTTTTTTTTGCTTGTTCTTTCATTCTATTAGAATTCTTAAATGAAATTGCTCTTAAATAAAATGGTATCTAATCATGTAGATAATCATAAAAATTATCATCGTCACCAAAAGTCAACTCTCGTCTTATGGATTACGAATTGATTAAATGTCACAGTAATGGTACCTAATAGTAGTAGTGTCATAAACTTTGAGAGTATAGTGCTCATAATATTGAAAAAAATATTTCGTATAGAGATATATGTATATGTTTGTGTATATATGAAGACAGTAGAAACAAATAAATGTGCAGTGGCCATATCATTATTTTTCTATAACTTTCAAGACCTTAAAATTAAAATAACAAATCTTACTAATACTTTCATTGTGTATTTCCGTAATATAAGCGAGTTAAGGGAAATTTCCACACAAATATTATGACGGCACTGTGCCTCCTTAATCGGACAACAGTGTTTTGTTAGTCTAACCTGGTCTTTGATGTGTAACCTTAGTTTTAGTTAACGATCATCAATTCGAATATTTCTCTATGACTCATAAAGATACGTTGTAAGGATGATAGCTTTAAAATGTCACCACTACTTATAAATGTACCTTAATTTCTATGAGAAGAATAAAAGATATTATAAGTAGCACTTATAAAAAAATGTGTATTTTTTCAGTGTATTATTTCAGAGACACTCAGTTCCAATTAAGACTTCCGTTCGTCACTTTCTGCCAAATTCCAGAGATATAGCTGTTAAGTTTTGGAACACAACGCCGCACTTTGGCTCGTTACCACGATGAAAATATTAAATATTTTATTTCCTCGAGTGGGAATCGACCCCACAAACTGCCACGTTTACAGTCGCACGCTTGTGCCCCTGTCTGGCGAACTGGCCTCACTCCATACTTATAATCTACTTAAAAAATAAGCTTCACGCTGTATCCCGCACACCGCAGGGTAGGCAGAGGTCATTTAGTGTTAAAACATTCCGTTTCCCATTTTCCGCCGAATTCAGGAGGCAATACGTGTTAAGTGCTTTGCTTCAACACTAGAGCATAAAAATAAAAATAATAATGTGAAAATAATTATATTATTTCCCGTGATTGTTTTGCCTTTAATAAAACACAGTAGTTTGTCTCTCAAAAATGTAATATCTTAACTTTTAGTTTTATGTTCATTGTCATCAGAATTGAAGTCGAATTTCTTGTCATCAGAATCTAAATTTGAGCTCAATCGGACCTAAATTTCTCATACATACTAACACGGCAAGTCAAATAAAAGCTTGTAATAACTAATAATAGATGATAGATAATACCAAAACGAAGACGAACGAGGTACCTGGGATGCAGTGGGTCAGTGGGGTCCCCGGATGCGGTAAAACAACTTGGATTCTAAAACACTTTGACTTGAATAAAGACACTATTGTCACCACTACCACAGAGGCAGCCAAAGAACTCCGAGAGAAACTGTCGGTAAATATAGGGAACTTAGCAAAAAGTAAGGTTCGCACTATCGCTTCAATATTGGTTAACGGGGTCAGAAAATCAGAAAGGTGCAAGCCCCTTATGGTAGACGAAGCCCTGATGAATCAGTTTGGAGCAATAGTGACGGCTGCTAGAATCTCCCGAGTAGAAGAATTACTACTGATCGGAGATGTAAATCAACTTCCCTATATTGACCGGGAGAATCTCTTTAATATGCTTTACCGCAGTCCATCCCAAATGCTAAGCATCAGCAAAAACCTACTGTGTACCCATAGAAGCCCCATGGACGTCGCTTACGCCCTACGAGAAATATACTGCGGTATATACTCAGCAAAAAGGGCAGTGCA
>JAATLQ010010208.1:0-19990 GCA_013421005.1 Heliconius erato x Heliconius himera
ACTAATTTAATAATACATTTTTATTACTACTATAAATAGTGTGAACTAAGGAAATTATTATTTTATTTTTTTCATTATTTTTTTAATATATATATACTCCAATAAAAGTATAATATCTGAACGTTACCTAAAGCGCTATTTTATACTTTATGCTTGTGCAAAAATTCAATTGTTTATCTTAACAAATAAAAAAGTTATCGATTTTTGATCTGATACAGACCTCAATTGCCCATAGTGCGTCGGTCACAATTTCTTATTTTAAATGAATCGTCATAGGTTCGACTCCCACTAGGAAGACATTTCAAATATTAAGTTCCTCGCTCTAATAATAAGACTATGCCGTACGATACGCTGTATTTGAATTTATAATTACTTTGTAATAATCTAATACATAATTGAATAGAAAATAAAATAAAAACTGAAGCTAATCTTAAACATTTAGCATATTAGAACAATTTTTGTGGTGACTGATCGTTTTATAAAATTCTTGGACAAATAATTTTGTATAATACACGATAATAACCTATAACGGCTAATATCAATACCAATTTTACAGGACGAAACGTGGGATTATGACATTAAGGCGCCGATAGCGAAGACAATTGGATTAAAGCACTAACATCTACATACATAATGTAATCTAGGTGTAAATAAAGTACGTTATTATGCTATCTTAAATATTTTATATTGCAAAAAAATTATTTTTTCTGCTTCAGCTTGTATCGCGCATGTCGCAGGGTAGGCAGAGGGAACCTAGCGTTAAACTTAAGACACTCCACTCCCCACTTTCCGCAGAATTCTGCAGGCGTTGCGTGTTGAATGGCGCAACCGACACTAGAGCGAAAAAACGAAAATATTAAATATTTCCTTTCTTCGAGTAGAAATCGAACCCACAACTTATCGCGTGTACAGTTAGGCTTGCCACGACTGGCCTCTAAATATATTGTTTTCTAACTAAAAAAATAGCGCCCCATGCTTTTACAATCAAATATATATATTGTAATTAAAAGCACATAGTTTACACTTCAGCCCAGTAATAGAGACAACTTGAACGATTCATTAGTTCATTTTGGCTTTTACATGCCCTTATAGAATCGTTTTTCTAGTGTTTCTGAAACAATAAATTTATTTTGTAATTTTTCCCATATTATTCCCACGAATAGTGGACAATTAAACGGTCGACTTTTTAAAATTTTTATTGAAATCACTATAATAGATTACTTCGACTACATAATAGTCGAAGTAATCTATTATATAAATATTAAGGCTGTCGATGGTGGAGGACGGCACTTGGAGGCGGCGGCCAGAGATGAGCTCTGTTATATATTTAAATGTCCTCGTCTCAAAGATAAATACAAGCACTTACAATCTCAAGATGTGAAAATACAAAGGAACTTGATCATAATTATACAATACAAAACATTTTCTACAGATTTGACTGATATACTCCACTTTAGACAAGTTAAATAGCATTATGATAACAACATCTCTGGTAATATAAAATACTAGCGGCTCGCCCACGGCTTCGCCCGCTTAAAATACATGATTATTGATTTAATAAGCAGAATTGATTGACAACTATAATGACTTCTAATATGCTTTTTTTACGATATTATCGTCAAAGAATTTTTGATTGTTTTAAATAAAAAAATACGACCATTGTTGATATTTAATATTTATAAAATATATATAAAGCTAATTATTTATTACACGTATATATTTTTGTAACTTTATGTTCTTTTTACCTATATAATATACTCTGTTAAATTTTTTAAAGTGTTATTCCACACTTAGGGAAGAAATGTTGCTAACAACATACATAAGTTGTAACAAGCGTATAAAAATTTCGACGTAGCTTGGCGAGAACGCATGGCTTAGCAACTTTTATACGTTTTCTAAATAAATACCATCATTGCTAATAATAAAGACAGTATGTATAGATTCCAATGTAAAAATTTTTGAACCATCAAACAAATTATAAAGAATATAAACCAACGCATGTTCCTGTTCGCGACCCACAAACCATGTATACAAATTTATAGAGTCCCTCTTTAAGGGGTGGTGCAAATCTTTCTGGGTTAAATTCATGTGGATTTGGGTAATATTTTTTATCCATGTCCAGGAGGACTCCAGGAGGACTCCCAATCGAGTTTCGATTGGGAGTCGAGAGAAAAAATACGCAACGTCTCTAAGAATGCTATTTCTAGATATGTCGTCTTGTCAAAGCTTCATAACACAACTTATATTCTTCAGATATATCTATTTTTTTCAGAATTTTAGTATGTTATGCGAGTTGATGCAGTATAAAACTTAGTCTTAACTTATAGTCTCAAGGACGGCAACGAAGCCGGCACTTTTATCGCTAATAACAGATAAGACATATCCAGCACAACAGGCGATTTATCTGAATTATTTTTCTGCTTCATCTTTAGTTTTTTTCAGCATATTGCATTTTCAACATAAGATCCACAAAGTCG
Organism: Heliconius erato x Heliconius himera; assembly: GCA_013421005.1. Lineage (NCBI taxonomy): Eukaryota > Metazoa > Arthropoda > Insecta > Lepidoptera > Nymphalidae > Heliconius > Heliconius erato x Heliconius himera. The sequence goes on from JAATLQ010010208.1 coordinate 2,478, forward strand.
TTGCGACTGCTCGGCTTAAAATCTATAACATTTATATATTTAATTAACTGGAGATATTATATATTTAATTTATATATTTAATTAACTGGAGGCCGGTCGTGGCGCGGTGGCACGACTGCAAAACCGACTGGTTGTGGGTTCGATCCCCACTCGAGGAGATGAAATATTTACTTAAATTTATATTTCCATTTCTTCGCTCTGGTGTCGAGGTTAAGCGCGGCGTTGAGTTCTGCCACTCAACACGCAATACCTCCAGAATTCGGCAGAAAGTGGGGAACGGAGTGTCTTAACACTAGGTTCCCTCTGCCTACCCTGCTTTGTGCGGGATACAGCGTGAAGCTAATTTAATTTAATTTATTTTTTTAATTAACTGGAGATAAACTCCACAATATTTGGGAACTTTGAAACATTTTTTTAATTTTTGCTACTGGGTACGCGTGTAGGTATATAGCATTTATTGTTTCCATAAAAGTTGTTGCATCTTGAATACTGTATTAATAAAAAAGGCGGAGGCCTAATACACTTAACATATCTTCTCTTCCAGTAGTCATGATTATATACTGAATAGAAATAAAATATTGTAACAAAACATATAACGAGAATTGTGAAAATACATACACATTTTGTTTAAAAGAAAGCAGAATATTAAAAGCTTAGCTAGCGATAAGACTAAATTTTAAAACGAACAATGAAAATGTCATACAACACCTAAATTTGAATATCTTTATGTGTTCTGTATAAATTACTTTTATGCTAATATCATAATTATTAAAAATAATTAAAAAAATATATATTTAAGTTTTACATATTATTTAGCTACATAAAAAGAAATGTCAGCAAACTAGTTTGAATAAATTTTCTAGTATGATACAGAATCTATAAAAATATATATAGTAACAGTAGATATTAATAATTCATTCTTTTCATTTGTCCATTTTTTGGGCACTTGCTTACTTTTGTAGTGGAAAACAAAATTGTATGATTCTCTTATTCGTAGTTATTACAAATCAAAATCAAATCAGCTTCACGCTGTATCCCGCACACTGCAGGGTAGGCAGAGGGAACCTAGTGTTAAGACACTCCGTTCCCCACTGTCTGCTGAATTCTGGAGGCATTGCGTGTTGAGTGGCAGAACTCAACGCCGCGCTTAACCTCGACACCAGAGCGAAGAAATAGAAATATAAATTTAAGTAAATATTTCATCTCCTCGTGTGGGGAGTTATTACCTTCGATCTTAATACTTTTAAGATCTTCGAGTATTCGAGTGTTTAATAAAACATATAAGTATTTGGTTTCGTCTTTCCAATATAGCCGCGGAACTACAGACCGGTTTACGCTTTATCTTTTTTGGTTAATAATTTAACGCTTATATTATTGTCAATTGTAACTGAACAAAAACTAAATAAGTCATTGAAATCATGGAGTGTAAAGTTAAAATAAAATTTATTTAATATTACTATAAAAATGATATTTCATATAAATAGATCTCCCGGAAAAGCCTCTAAATAGGTCAAAAAGTTAAAAAAACTGTATTAAAGTTCTGCCTTTCAAAATTCTGCAGCAATAATTTTGTTTCCTTGTACAGGGGAGACTGGGGATGGTGACCAATTTTCAGGGTTAAAAAAAAAACAACATAAACATGTTTCCATTTTTGTAACAAAGACAAAACTAGATATCTAAACTTTATAAAAATATGGACTACGATACATATTAGGATACTCCAAAGTATATTACTGGTACTGTATGCTGTAATACAGGTCTCCTAGTACGGCAACAGTGGCATCCACTTAAATTGCACTAACTGTGTAGCTAACCTATCCTAAGATACTGTGTATTTAAGAATCTGTAAATGGTGATAAACAAAGTTATTATTATTATTATGTACATATAAGTGCTTTCCTCGAAAACATCGATCTTAGTACATAAGTAATACAAATTTATAAAAAATAATATATTTATATTATGTAAGTACTTAAACAGTCTTTTCAAAACTTATATTTTCACATTAAGTGTTAATTGATTGTTAAGTAGTGATTAACAATTTCAACAATTTTAATTATTTTAATAAATATTTTCATTTTCATTTTACAGTTCAGATAAACTAAAATACTTTTATTTTTATCAACTTCACGCAGTATCCCGCACACAGCAGAGCAGGCAGAGAGAAGCTAGCGATAAGGCACTCCGTTCGCTATTTTCCGCCGAATTCTGGTGGTGTAAACGCCGTGCTTTGCCTTGATACAAGAAATTTCCTCAAAAACGTTTCCTCGAGTGGGGATCGAACCCACAAACAGTCACATACTTGTGCCCCTGCGCTACGACTGGCCTCACAATACTTACATGTACGAAAAATAAATTCAAATATTACGGTAAACTAAAAGCAAATGTCATTTGCGAAACACAAAAATATCTCCAGAAACAAGAAATAACGAGCACAAAGGACAATAGTGGATAGCAGCACAGAAGCTAATAGTAGAGTAAGCCGTTTGTAAGCCTTTTGCGAGCTTAATATAGTTTCTCATGGTTGCATTTTATCCCACATTTAATTACATTTGCCGAAATGATAAATTATTTTTCTATTTTACTTCAAATCTAATCTATATATATAAAAGGACTTGTGCTGACTGACTGAGGTAAGACGCACGCAGAGCCGTAACCGCTGTGCGTAGAGACGTGAAATTTGGGCAGATGTTTATTTTCATTTTCTGGACATCCACTAAGAAGGGATTTTGAAAAATTTTAACCCTAAAGGGATGAAATAGAAAGCTTGTATGGTTTTTTTTTTAAATTGGCACCAATTCTTATAAAATTTTAAATCCAGAATCTTAAAAATATTTTATTGAACACGTGTTTCGTGGTTTTTTTAGAATTTACTCCTAATAAGCGGGCGAAGCCGCGCGCGCCCTCTAGTCAAAATATAAAATACCATTCGTCACGTTTTTGTTGTTAATGAATTTAATATTCGATTAGTCAAATCAAGTCATCACTATTCTAAGAAGTATTTATATTTTTGATAGAAAATTGAGAATGGTTGACATTCATCATATATGTGTATATCCCAAGTTTCCCTTTTACTAATGAATGCAGTACAAAAAATTTTAACCATTTAGGTTCATAAAAAATCTATCTATCAACAGCATTCTAATCTTTGTCGGTGTTTCATTGAATTGTTTCATTGACAACTCAAAGATTGCTCCGACGATTAATGAGGTCCCTCACCGACAATTAATCTCCTTCAACAATTGGAGTAAACAAATGGCTTTCGTTACAGCAACAGTGCCCACTGTTTTGGACAGAAGGGCGACACTCGAAGAAATATGAGAATTTTCATAATAGACTACGTATCGCATAATCATTACACGAACATCAAGACTTGGATATTTAGAATTAATAAGAAAATAAGCATTATTTTTTTTTCAGCTTCACGCTGTATCCCGCACACAGCAGGGTAGACAGAGGGAACCTAGTGTTAAGACACTCTATTCCCCACTTTCCAACAATTTCTAGAGGCATTGCGTGTTGAGTTGCGGAACTCAACGCCGTGCCTTCCCCTCGACACCAGAGCGAAGTAATATAATAAAAAAAAAGTATAAATGTAAATAAATATTTCATCTCCTCAAGTGGGGATCAAACCCACAACCAGTCGATTTACAGGCACACTTTGTGCCCCTGCGCCAAGACTGGCCTAAGTATGAAATAAATGTTATAAATAAGTAAATGTTTTAATATTTTCAAGAAACCTATGTTTCACCACAGAACTTAATGCAATAGAAACATTAAATATTTAGAAAAATAAAAGTCGTTAGGTATATATACCACTCTGATTTTATTATACTCAAATACAAAATAAAAAAGTACCTACATGTTTTAATCAAATAGCAATCGATATGAATCTGCTATTGGTAAATTTATCTTACGCTATTAACTACGAAGCAAGAATTATTATACTTACATCTAAAATACAATGAAAAAGTAAAATCGATATGATCTTTACTTTATTATACTTTATTATAAAACAGTAAGCAGGATATGAATCTGCTATTAACAAACTTAACTTACACTGTTAACTGCGAAGCATAAATTTCTTCTACATAAATTGTAAAGAAGTACTAGACTCTAAATTACTTTGTTCGATGCTATATCAGTGCAGTGAGCACTATAAACGCGTTAGTTGCTGGCTAGATCCATAAGGATTATTCGGGGAATACGGAATTACTTTAATTTCTCTGTTCTGGCGAGGCAACGTGTGGCGTTGAATGTGCCACTCAACACGTAAGATAAAATATAGCAAATTCTGACGGAACGTGAAAAATGGTTGTGGTGTCTCAGAACTCTCTGCCTACTCTGCTTTGCAGAAGGGAGCATGAAGTAAAACTATTCATCAATCTGAATAATTGTATTTGGTTAGTCAATCTTTATAAATAATTAAACCAAATCTGTTCAAGTAAACTCATTATACATTACTCCTCCTCGTGCATTCCATTAATACATTTAAGTTTTCGTACGAACGTCAATTTAGCCAAGTTAATGACTTCACCCGCGGAGTTATTTACCTAACCCCAAATCTAAGCTCGTAGTTCGTGTTTATTGCGTCTAATAATCACGTCTCCCAGGTGCTACACCTTCCTGTTAATCCTGTCACCTTGTTATATTTCTTGTGAATGTGACACAAGTCGGTAAATATTCTGCTTGCTAATTGATTATCTTTGATTATTTATTTAATTCAGGACTTTTTCTGAATTAAATAATACTACACTTGAGGCCGGTCGTGGCGCAGCGGCACGAGGTGTGACTGCAAATCGACTGGTTGTGGGTTCGATCCCCACTCGAGAAGATGAAATATTTACTTAAATTTATATTTCCATTTCTTCGCTCTGGTGTCGAGGTTAAGCGCGGCGTTGAGTTCTGCCACTCAACACGCAATGCCTCCAGAATTCGGCAGAAAGTGTCTTAACACTAGGTTCCCTCTGCCTACCCTGCTGTGTGCGGGATACAGCGTGAAGCTAATTTAATTTATTTTTAATTTTTTAAATAATACTAATTTAGACAAATTTTATTTTATTCTTTTTCTTATGAAAATAATATCGTTATGCCAGTTAGATAGGAATCACAATATACGATAAGCTATAGATCTATTATCTATTATAAGCTATAAATCTATATTGTGATTCCTATCTATCTATAACATTCGGCCAATAATTTGGACAAAAACAACATTTGAGGGTGTTTGAGGAATTGAAGGCATCGTGGCTCAGGGACAGCACTAGCGTGTGATTGCAAAAGCGGTTGTGGATTCATATCCCACTCGAGGGAATGAAATATTTAATATTTTCATTTCTTCGCTCTGCTGACGAACCAAAGGTCCTGGTGATGACTGTAAAATTGACCGGTTGTGGGTTCGATCTCCACTCGAGGAAGTGAAATATTTGTTTACATTTATATTTTCATTTCGTCGCTCTGGTGTCAAGGCAAAGCGCGGCGTTGAGTGCCGCCACTCAACACGCAATGTCTCCAGAACTCGGCGGAAAGTGGGAAACGGAGTGTCTTAACACTGGGTTCCCTCTGCTTACTGTGTGCGGGATACAGCGTGAAGCTCATTAATATATCAACCGTCTTTTATAGAATATTTCCATATCGTTTTTAAAGTAATTATGTAGTACATTGAAGCAACTTCACACTCTTTTCCAAATAGCACCAGCACACCACGAAGCCTGTCAATAATCTGAAAGCATAAAACTCGTTAGCCTTACAGACAACTTCAGCATTTTTCATTAATATCGCAATTCTTTGATCTAAAGCGAATACGATTTAACTGAGCATTTAAGCTGTTAGAAACGCAAAAAGGTAAAATGCCAACGTTAATCGGATCTTGTACAATGTCAGAAATTTCCATTATTCATATTTTAAATCTCCTCATTTTGAAATCTAAGACAGACAGACATTCTGAATTTCTAATATTCTCGTAGCTAATATCTTGTCTATTGCAATTCTTTAAGTAATATTAGGAGTAATAATAAAACATAGTTTTATGGTCTTTAACATTTATTAAATAAGCCACAACTTATCTCTGTTTACAGTCGCACTTCGTACTTGTGCCCCTCCGCTACGACTGGCATCTACCTAAACCTAAAAATGTTTTTTTTTTCAAAACTTTCACCATTTACAATAAATTCAACCTAAATGTATTAAGAATTCAAAATTTGGAACAATTTAATCTTTTCATAATTATTTGTTTATTTATCTGAATATCTTTTGTGTTCTAAAAACAACATTATTTCAAAGTCAATATGAATACATTAAAAGCTAAGATTTCAGCCAATTTAATAAAATATTTATTATGTCCAAAAATTTCTATGCTATTTTGTCCAAAAAAATATCAACTTCACGCTGTACTACTGTTTTGTAAGGGAAAACAACAGTCGGCAAATAGAACCTAGTGTTGAGACACTACGTTCCCCACCGAATTTTCGATAGGGAGCCGAGATTCCGAATTCCGCCGAATTTTCGAGGCATTGTGTGTTGAGTGGCGGAACTCAATGCTGCGCTTTTGCCTTGGTACCATATCGAAGAAATGAAAATTAATGAATAATAATTCATTCTCCGCGAGTGGGAATCGAACCCACAGCCGTCGCGTTACACTGACACGCTGATGCTTGACGGTCTTCAAATAAAAATGCTGAAATTGATTTGCAGTTTATAAAAACTTACTTCTGTTGTTTAGTATTTTCAACGGCAGGATCAAGTTTCCAACAACACCTGAAGCGTATGCTATAGTTTTTCTTTAGCCAGCTATCAGCTTTTCGTTTGTAGGATAATGAGTTCAGTACAGATTTAGTTTAAATAAATTAATGTTGGCAATTTACAAGACGAGATTACGCTTGACTATAGTCTAGTCCTCCATCTAAATTGAGTTCATATCTTATTATAAAATGTTAACCCTTTTCGATTCTCACTCGAGGAATAGAAACGTTTCATATTTTCTTTCAAGGCGCGGCGTTCAGTTCCACCACGTGGATGATATCAGATACCAGAGTAGCGAGCATGTTCTTATTTATAAGTTATCAGAAGTATTATATAAAACATTAGGTGTAAGCATCTCGTTGTAGATGATTAATGGCATAATAAGATTATAGATACATATAATAAATGAAATGACAGTAAAGGCGAAGATTATATCACAGGTACGAAACCGCCATAAGGCTTAACTTCCTCTTTAGGAAATGAAATATTTAATATTTGCAGGTGTTGAGTTCTGTCACTCAACACGCACTGCTTCCAGAATTCGACATAAAGTAGAGCGCATAGTGTCTTAACACTAGGTTATCTCTGTGTACCCTGCTACATGCGGGATACAGCGTGAAACTGAAAAAAAACTTAATTATATTGTGTGTATTACTGTATACAGTGCTCTAATGGCACTTGTAGTAGAACCACCGTAATAGTAGACAAATAGAAACGAGTGCCAGCTAACCCTCCGCTTTCCACTTGAATACGATTTGTTCCGCGTTGAGTGCTCTACTGGACGGCGCGCTCCATCTCACGGGGCGAGGAAATATATATATATATATATATATATATATATATATATATATATATATATATATATATATATATATATATATATATATATATATATATATATATATATATATATATATATATATATATATATATATATATATATATATGTTATACATATAATAATTGACCCGAATGGGAATCGAACTCATAACTAAGTATTTACTGTCGCCGGTTTCGCTGAGTGTCGGCTATAAATACTTTAAATCTGTTTTAACAATTAGAAATATATAACACTTTCCAATTATATTACAAACGCGAAGCGTAACTACTTTGCTGCGGTGTAATGAAGCGTGAATTAAATAAAATTAGATGTACTAGCGTAAATCGATTTGTAATAAGGCCAATATGGACTTATTTCATAACGGAATAATTATGTAGAAAATAGTATATTTTCAGCTTTGTATCTCGCACATAATAAGGTAGGCAGAGGGAACCTAGGGTTACTGAAACTACTAAAGTATGAAAAAAAGAACTAACCTACCATTAATCACCATCGTGGCCGTGTGCGTGTAAAAGCGACAGTTGTGGGTTCGATTTCCGCTCAGGAAAATGAATAATTTATTATTTTAATTTCCTTGCTCTGGTAATAAGCTAAATCGCGGCGTTAAATTCCGCCACTTAACACGCAACACCTTGAAACGTCGGCAGAAAAAGATGAAAGGTGTCTTAACAGAAGGTCGATCTGTCTGCTATATGAGGGATACTCTTTAAATTCGCTACTCAACAACCAATGCCTCTACTTCGTACGGAACGTGATAAAAGGTTATTTCTGCCCAGCTTGTAGGATAGAGTTTAAAGTTTAAGCTGTTTTTTTCTATTTGTCCTATATGCAGGTCATGATAACATTAAGTTTAAGTACAATTTTGACGCTAATAATATAGACACTACATTTATTGTAACTTCTCGCTGTATTCCGCATAAAGAAGGGGACTCTGAACCTGATGTTAAGACACTCCGTTCCAATTAAGACAATTCCTGTCCCCACTCTCCGACGAGTTCTACAGGCATTGCGGGTTGAGCGACAGAATTCAACGTCGCGCTTTGCGTCATTACCATATTAAATATTCTATTTCCATTCAGAGTAGAAATCGAATCCACAACCAAATGCTCTTAAAGTCGCACACTTTACGCCACGACTGGCCTCAATTGTAGCCATACTCTATATACAAATTAGTATAAATATATAATATAAATATAATAATTCCTTACTCCACACCAAAAAGATCCATTCGAGCTGGAGGGGGCTATTATATAACAACGTAAGTACCGATCCAGACGACATCAGCGATGTGATTGATCGCCCTAACGACCTAAAACCGCTTCGTTTCCAAGTCCTAGGTGTAAGTACACATTCGTATTCTTAAGGTGTTATGTAAATCTAATGTCGTTTTATATCGCGTAGATTGGTAAAATTTATTTTAAATAATTTTTAAATATATTAAGAGGCCTTCGTGGCGCAGGGCGGCATAAAGATGTGACTGTAAAGTAACAGTTGTGGAATCGATCCGCATTCGAGGTAATGAATTATTATTTATTAATATTTTCAATTCTTTATTGTGGCACAAAGGAAAAAGCCCGATGTTGAGTTCCGTACTAAACAGGCTATGCCTCGAAAATGCGGCTGAGAGTGTTTTAACATTAAGTTATCTCTGCCTACCCTTCTGTATGCGGGTAATTTTTGATTTTATTTGTTAATCTGGAACCTTCATACATTAAAAGGTATTAAAAGACAAATTCCAGACCATTCATGGCGATGCTGATGCTATAAACGCGACAGATTGTGGGTTCGATTCCCGCTCGAGGAAACGAAATATTTATTATTTTCATTACCTATCACACAATCATTGTCTATATTCAAAATTGTGGCAAAACACTTCTTATATGATTCAGCTTTTTTTCGGCTGCACGTTGTATCCAAAATATAGCATGGCAGGTAGAATTAGTATAGTATAGTCACTGTGATTGACACGTTGGTTTTCACTTCTTTTTCCGAATTTGAAACATTCCAAATCGGCGACATAAAAAAAAATGTCCACTGCAACTGCCGTGGTCTGTTTTTTAGGGTTCCATATCCAAAAGGTAAAGTGGGACCCTATTATTAAAACTTAGTTATCTTATTGTCAATCCCCTTGTCACGAGGCTGTATCTCATGAACCGTGGTAGTTAGACAGTTGATATTTTCACAGATGGTGTAGGTACTTCGGTTGCCGCTATAACAACAAATACCAAAAAACGGTATGACATAAATATTTAAGACGCTCCCATGCAACAAATCAGATTTTTTTGTCGTTTTTACAGATGATACGGACCCCGAGATTGACTTACAATTGGCCAGTTTTATCTTCATTTACTTAATCACCAAACAAAGCTATAGAGGTAAGTGGAAAATAGGGACGAATATTGAAATGCTATACAACTTACAAAATAATAGATAATGATAACTTATAATAATAGATAATTTTTTACTCAGTCTACACTTGACCCCCGATTTTTGAAATATTGTATTAACGAAGCAATATTTTTGTAAATAAATTAGATGAAATTTCTACAAATAGGCAAATTAATTATTAATTAAAATTAAAAAAATGACATTTAATAAAAAAAACACTGCACCTGATACTCATATTGTTAAAAATATTTATAATAATACCCAATTGAAAACTCTTTTATCAGTAAGAACACCAGTTTAGATTTCAGTTGATAAAAGAAATTCTTAAAAGAATTTAAAGTAAAAGGCAGGTAACACTTAGTGGATGTTGACAGAGCAAAGTACAGTCTCTGGTTACGCGACATAGCCGAGGGAGCGACAGACATACCTACGATTTACGATTATATTACACTTTAATAGGAAATTCTTGTCTATGCGCGTTAAATTTATAGCTTATGGTGGGATAAAAGTATTTTACTGCGCCAGGAGGCGCAGGTTCGAGTCCCGCTATGTTTAAATTTTTATAAGTTTTCTAAATAAGCATTTATCTTTCCTAAGTGTGCAATAACACTTAAAAATTTTTAAAAAGTATTTTAATTTTCATTGTAGTTTAGATCATGAGGAGAGTCATAGCGCAGGGGCACAGGTGTGTGACTGTAATAGCGACTGGTTCGGGTTCGATTTCCACAAAACTTTTACGAAATATTTTCATTACTTCGCTCTCGTTTCGACGCCAGTGATGGCGGCTAGCTGGCTTTACCAGACGTTAATTTCTGCCACTCAACATGTAATGCTTCTAGAATCCGGCGGAAAATGAGAAACAGAGGTAACTATATGCTCTTTCTGCCTATCCTGCTACGTGCGGGATACAGCGTGAAATTATATAATAAACAAAAGTGAGTCGCCTACTGAGGGTTCCATGCAAAAATTCTAGGTCTTAAGCTTTCTGAAACTCAAACGAGCTTAGCTAGATCTTTTTCATCTGTTCTCACTTGAACTAGCGGCTTTACTACCAAATTTTGTCCTCAATTTCAGGCTATTATTTTATAGGATTTAACCATAAATATATGGTTCTCAGATTTTTTCCTGAACTAGTACTAACTGTAGATGCTAGTTGCAAAAAAATTACATAATTCTAGGTCAACCGGACCCTACCCCCTATTTATTTTGATTCCCTCTGTCGAATACGCGTTTTTTGTGATATAAGCGGCCATATCTTTTGTTCAAGTAAATATACTGTGTGGAACTGTACATATGGTTTACAGACAGACAGACCGACAACAAAGTAATCTTATAAGGGTTCCTTTTTTTAATAATAATTATGGAACCCTAAAACGTAAACAAAATTTATTTATGTGACGGCGACTATGTTGAATGTTTTATGTCGTGCCGTAAAGTACTTCACTACACTTCACTTAGTAAACGTATAAAAAAATATTGTGGCGGACATATCACATTAACAAAGACAGTGATTATGCATTTTTATTTTCATTTATATACATTAAAGATTATATTTTAGATCAACTGGAGGCCGGAGAAATAAAAGCATGTGACTTTAAATTAAGCCTCATGCTTTTTTTTCTCAAAGTATTGTACCACAAGGTAACCACTTTCGCCCAATTTTCGGGATATTGGGTATTGAGTTGCGGAACTTATGCCGAGCTTTATCTTATTACCAAAGCGAGAAATTAACCCATAAGGCCATACCCCCAAATGGGAATTGAACCGACTACGGTAGCGTTTACAATCAGCTGTTACGCCACGAGAGGCACTTAACACTATCAAATTATAACTTAAATAACATTAGAGAAGCGCAAATAATTCTATTAGTATAATAAATTCTACAAATTCCAAGCGTAACTAAAACTTTAATTGAATTACGATTAGATAATTCTCGGTTTCCTAAATCTTGGAGATACAATCGCCTACCTGTTTCCGAGAGTATTCGGATGTCAGTTACACCCCGACCTTTAATAATTCACAGAGGCTCGAAGTTCTCTATTTCAATTAAAAAACAAAAAGATCAATTAAAGGACAATATAATATTGTAAAGAACGCCTAAATAGAAAAAATACTATCGTTAGATCTGTATAAAAAATAAAAATATTTAATACATTTCCATACATGGATGGATACATTTCACATTTTAATTCTTATATCTGTGAAATGATTAAATCTTCTTGTATGTGTTGTTTTCATTATATAATCATAGTTTATTCAACGTTCGTTTTATCCATAAATAAATAATAGTCCGAGAGCTGACACCAATTTTTGAGTAGGTATTTAAGACAAATAGCGGCAGCTCTCCTACTATAAACATCTATATTACAGTTAAAGATGAATGACACCTATCAATTTTGCTATTTTTCAATAATTCGGGATGCACTGGTACAGCGTCTGAATGTAAACGCGACGGTTGTGGGTTCGATGCCTATTATTTTTATTTTGCGGCGTTGAGTTAATATACTCAACAAGCGATATCTCAAATATAAAGAAATTTTTATTTATTAGTATATATTATACGATAGTTTAATAACTATATTGTTTCTGCCTTCTACGCGAGAAAAAGCGTGAAATCAAATAATTTATCGAGTTCCATTTTTTCAGAGAATAGAATTAACTTTTTCGTTAGTGAATAGTAGTTTACTTTAAGTAACTTACAAACAATGCGAACAGCTTCACACTGTATCCCGCACACAGCAGGGTAGGCAGAGGGAACCTAGTGTTAAGACACTCCGTTCCCCACTTTCTGCCGAATTCTGGAGGCATTGCGTGTTGAGTGGCAGAACTCAACGCCGCGCTTAACCTCGAGAAAAGCCTAGCCAGGGCGAAGAAATTGAAATATAAATTTAAGTAAATATTTCATCTTCACGAGTGGGGATCGAACCCACAACCAGTCGGTTTTACAGTCACACTTCGTGTCGCTGCGCCACGACTGGTCTCTAAACAATGAACAGTAAAACGAAAAAAAAGAAATATTTATCCGAAACAGCTTCGAACCTGCAACTGTCACTTCACGATGTCCCTTGCTTTCTATCTTAGATAATAACTAAAGTTAATTGTCCATTATGTTACAATACACGTTATATAAATCCAATAATCAATACGAATTACGATGACTCGATTAAGATAATCGATTACCGGCCGAGCTGTCAATTTACATCACAATTGGTTGTGTACTCTGTGTACCTATCTGTATGTCGGTGTTAATTTATTTATTAAAAGTAATTGGTTTCACTTGTATGTTCTCTTCATATTTGTTAACTTCACGTAATGAATTAAAATTAAATCAGCTTCACGCTGTATCCCGCACACAGCAAGGTAGGCAGAGGGAGGGAACCTTGTGTTAAGACACTCCGTTCCCCACTTTCTGCCGTATTCTGGAGGCATTGCGTGTTGAGTGGCAGAACTCAACGCCGCGCTTTACCTCGTCACCAGAGCGAAAAAATGGAAATATAAATTTAAGTAAGTATTTAATCTCCTCGAGTGGAGATCGAACCCACAACCAGTCGGTTTTACAGCCACACCTCGTGCCTGACTGGCCTCTGGACGTAATGAATAATATAAATATATAATTATATTCTTTATTACGCAAGTTTCACGCTGTATCCCGCACGTTGCCTAGTATTAAAACACTTCTGAAACATTCTGGAGGCATTACGTATTAAGTGGCGAAACTCAACGCCGCGTTTTGCTTTCCTACCTGAGCGTGAAAATCAAATTTTTGAATATTTCATTTTCCCCAGTGCGTATAGAACCCACAAACCATCCGATTGTGCCCCCGCGCTACTACTATCTTCTTTATTATTTTATACAAATAAAATATACACACTGCCTTGTTTTAAACGTCCAGATTAGCATTACCACTTCCATATGAATTTATCATTTGCGATCGACTAATTACCGCGAGGGTCGTTGGTGCTGTCCTAACACGGTAATCAATGAATCGAACTGAATTGCTTACTCTAAATTTACATCAATTTTGATAAATATTTTTAATTGTTCTTTGGAAAATATTTGTTGTTTTTTTTTATAAAGGAAGTGCATATGTACATAGTAGTAGCCAAAAAAATCATTACAAGTGCTAGTATGTTATATTTTATACTAAAACAAAGCTAAACAGGAAATAAATATTTTTATTTAATATGGAAATATTCCTTTATTGCCTTAATCAAAACAATATATAGACACAACTTGCACCCAGTTGGTAATATTTTTTACGGCGTAAATAAAAAAACGACTAAATAAGGAAAAAATAAATAATCATTAAAAATAATAAAAAGTTTTTTTTTATTTTAGGTAAAAAAAATTACAAAAAAACCATTAATAAAAAACCGATGTCATCCAGTGGCCTGTTCGTGCCAGAGATCTACCAGGATAGGACTATTACAGAGCATAAATTCACCAAAGCCGCGACTAATTGCCCTCGCCTAGTAATTTATGTGTACACTCTTTATTTACATGAACTTGCTTCATTAGATGATATTTTTTTAATAAATGAAATAAATAAATCCGCTTCTAAGTGGCAGAACTCAACGCCGCGCTTTGGAAATATAAATTTTAGTAAATATTTCATCTCCTCGAGTGGGGATCGAACTTACAACCAGTCGGTTTCAAAAGGGTAAGCCGTTGGTGATTTTTAAAAATCATTGTTTTTTTTTTATTTAAGCTTTACCCCGCATGTAACAGGACGAAGCCTAGTATCTTAACACTAGGTTCCCTCTGCCTACCCTGCTGTGTGCTGGATACAGCGCGTTAGACACTCCACTCCTTATATTCCATCGAATTCTGGAGAAATTACGTGTTAAGTGGCTGAACTCTAAACTATCTTTTTTTTTGCTCTATTACGTTATTAAATACAATATGTCACCAATAACACACATTCTCTTACATCTTCCATATACAGATATAGCCTAATTCCTTACAAAATAACGCAATAAAATTAGAAGTATATACAAACCCTACGAGCTGTCGTGTGGAGCTCTTTGATCGATGTAGGGGATGTAAGCCGTCAGCGAAACGTGCCAATGCCGCCGACGCGACGCGACGGGCTACACAAACCTACAACGCACGCTCACGAACTACAAGGAAATTACACAGATATCTTGTATTACAGTTCAAATATGTCTAAGTAACAGAGAAATACGCAATATAACAATATAAACATAGTAGAGAATGTCGTATATACATAATAGAAACTCCTATCATAAACTTTTTTTTATCGTCACGCTGTATTCCACAGACACAGAGTAGATAGAGGGAACCTAGTGTTAAGACTCCGTTCCCCATTTTCCGCCGAATGCTGGAAGCATTGGGTGTGTGTGGCTGAACTCAACGCCGCGCTTTGCCTCGACACCAGAGCGAAGAGAATGGAAATATTAAACATTTCGTTTCCTCGAATGGGAATCCAATCCACAACCTGTCGCGTTTACAATCACGTTTTGTGCCGCTGCGCCACACCTGGCCTCATTACATACATATTCTATATTCACTTTACAAAATATAAACTTTATATAAAAATGCCGTGAGCTCATCGGTGTCCTTGGTTCGCATCATTTCAAAGCCCAGTTTGCACCGAGAAAGAGAAATGAGCTGGTAATGCTTAGGTAGAACAGAGTCCTCTGAAATAAAATAGGTTTACATCTTTACCAATTCAGGCCAGCCTTAGCGCAGGGCATATAAGCATGTGAGTGCAAAAGCGAAAGGTTGTGAGTTCGATACCCACACGCAGAAATGAAATTTTTTTTTTTTTCATTTCTTTGCTCTTGTGTCGAAGCAAAATACGACGTCGATCCACTCAACACACAATACCGGCAAAAATTGAGGAACGGAGTGTCTTAACACTAGATTCTCTCTGCCTACTGTGGTATATTTATTTGTTCATTTGGCACATAAGAAATACAGTAGGCTTATATTACATATGAAATTGCTGTGAGTACCTTGTTACCAGAGCGAGGAAACGAAAATATTAAATATTTCGAATAGAACCCACAACCGCCAAGTTTATAGTCACACCTTTATACCGCAGAGCTACGATGGCCTCAACTAGGAGAGTTTTATAATATAATAAAAATAAATACATAAAAAACTACTAAACGATTATTAAAAAGAAAACACCTAATAATAAAAAAAAGCAAATGGAAAGAGTAACGCTCAATTGATTATTTAGCAACGTTTGTAGTAAATAAGTTTGCTTACAACACTTAGTTCCACGAACGACCGGCGGAGTCACGAAACGCCTCACAATTTCACAGACCAATAAAACTGGCGAACTGAAACTGAAAAACATCTGATTACCTCCATTCTATTTACTTTCTCTTTGTATTTTGTATGTGGCAAAGCGATTTTGTCGTTCGATCTATTAACTCTGCAAATTGGGTGGGTTTTAACTGTTTTAAATGATTATATATTATAGGATTTTAGAATAAACACTCGTATAAGTCAATACGGATATTCTGTAATGCTAAAATGACACATAAATACTAAAAAATAACTTTATGACTTCTATGCGAAGTACAAAATTAATAATACATCAAATCAACTTCACGCTGTATCCCGCACACAGCAAGGTAGACCGAGGGAACCTAGTATTAAGACACTCCGTTCCCCACTTTCTGCCGAATTCTGGATGCATTGCGTGTCGAGTGGCAGAACTCAACGCCGCGCTTTGCCTCGACACCAGAGCGAAGAAACGGAAATATAAATTTAAGTAAATATTTAATCTCCTCGAGTGGGGATCAAACCCACAACCAGTCGGTTTTACAGTCACACTTCGTGCCGCTGAACCACTACTGACCTCAAATACACAGTTTATACCTACATATAAAAAAAAACATTAAATACTAGAAGAATATAGGAACAAAGTTGATTAAAGTAATACAATTTTCTTATCCATTTCTCATTTGAATATGAAATACTTTCCCCTGAGATACGTTATCACACATTATGGTAATCAGTCCCTGCTCTGTGATTTATCGAATTAGGTCATCTCGATCCAGGCTTATCTAGTCTTTCGCAGGAAATCGTAAATACATTAGTTACTATGTAGTATATCGATATAAAGCGGATATGAAATATAAAATCAGCTTCACGCTGTATCCGCACACAGCAGGGTGAGCAGAGAGAATCTAGTATTAAGACACTCCGTTCCCCATTTTTCGTGGAATTCTGGAGGTGTTCAACACTGCGCTTTGCCTCTACACCAGAGCGAAGAAATGTAAAAATTTAAATAAATAAATTAAATTAATTTAAATTAGCTTCACGCTGTATCCCGCACACAGCAGGGTAGGCAGAGGGAACCTAGTGTTAAGACACTCCGTTCCCCACTTTCTGCCGAATTCTGGAGGCATTGCATGTTGAGTGGCAGAACTCAACGCCGCGCTTAACCTCGACACCAGAGCGAAGAAATGGAAATATAAATTTAAGTAAATATTTCATCTCCTCGAGTGGGGATCGAACCCACAACCAGTCGGTTTTGCAGTCACACCTCGTGCCGCTGCGCCAC